>VOQZ01001758.1:0-108121 GCA_008079305.1 Phytophthora palmivora | reverse complement strand
CATATGTGAACCGATCTGGTCTTCACGGATATAGATTATAGCCTAGATCTGGACATCTAGGCTTAGATCACCAGTTTCCACAGTATTATATAACCCTATTACAATCACGCAAGTCCCACATCATCCATATCCATACGAGATCTTCCCAGCTCTTCGGATCTGGGTACATGTATAGATCGTATGCCAATACATCTATCACGTCCCACCCAAGGTGTCACTAATCTCCATCAATCTTATCCATCAACTGGATCCACCACCGATCCACCCACATCAGCTCGTCATCTACTCCAATCACATCACGTCAGGTCCGATCACGTCCAAATCGGATCTTTCCTGGATATTCCAATGCCAAATCTTTCAAATCCACTTCACCACAGCCGCCTCCTGGTCGTCAGTTGTAGTTGCACAACAACTTCACTGCGTCCATTCTTCAAATCACCTCGCCAACCCAAGTCTCTTTCACCTCTTCAGTCCACTATGTCAGATCACGGCCACGATGGATCACAACATGGATCTGGCCGCCACGATCCTCCTTCTCCTCGATCCGAGATCGTGGGCCACTGGGGGTTCACCTGAGGATCTGCGTCGATCTGTGGTCGCCTTGCGTCGTCGAGTGTTGCGTTTGAGCGACGATCTACGGCTGGCCACCGCCGGCCGATGAGGCCGTGATCGAAATCGTGAGCATGTTTGCTCTCTCGAGTCGCTCGAGATGATGTGCGCTACCCAAGGTCGGGAGATCGGGCATTATCGGGCTGAAGTTCATCGCCTCCGAGAGGAGCGTGATGCCCTCCAATCCTCCCTGGAATCCGATCGCATTATCGGTTTGGAGCCGCCTCAGCCTGCACCCGAGATCTCGGCCCTGGAAGCCCAGATCGCCGATCTCAACCGAGATCTCGATCGTCGGTCCGACGAGATCCACCAACTGGAAGCCCACATCGATGATCTGGGCCAAGATCGAGGCCGTCTGGAGTCCACAATCCGTCATCTCACGTCCGAGATGACACAAGCCGGCGGAGAGATCTTGGATCTCCAGCAGATCAATCACGATCTGGATCGGAGCCGGGAGGATGCGGAATCTGCATTGCCGCGACGAGGAGAGTTTGCGCCGGACTCGATCTGAGCTGGATCGGGTCGAGGCAGAGCTGCTCTTATCTCGCTCCGATCGCCGGATCGCGGGTCTTCGGGTCCTGATCCGCAGTCCCACAGGCGAATCTTCCATCCGGGGGCCCCACCCAAGCCGATCTTGACCAGATCACCCGAGAGCGCGACTCTCTACAAGATCAGATCCGTGCGCGGGATGCCGAGATCCTATCAGCGCAGCGGACTTTGGGGTTATTGCAGTCGGATCTGGCAGCCCATCGGGCCAGATCGGCTTCAGATATGACCCAGCTGCAGACGCTGGAGGGTGATTTGACCCGCGCGCGCATGATGTCGAAGTAGCCCAGAAGGCCTATGCCGATCGGGAGCGTACCATCACTGAGAATCAGGCTCAGATCCGTACGCTTTCTCGAGATCTGGGCAAAGTGGTCCGTGAACGGGATGCCCTCCGTCACGAATATACTGCTGCCTTCCAACGCCTCACATCCATCTCGGCCACATCGGGGCGCCTCCTCCTCAGACCCAATGCGTCTGGATCCTGGATCCGACACGGATCAGCCCGCGGGAGGGATCCCACGCTCTCCTTCTGCGGAGACTTCGGGCAGTGAGGATCAGGGTGCTGATGCCTCCAAATCAAAGCGATCTCGCAGCAGATCCAACTCGCCTTCCCTTCGCGGCCTCAGAAGAAGCGATCCGTTCCTCTCGAGGCGGAGGATGAGTCCATGGATGAAGAGGACGAATCCGAGTTTGATCTGGGTGGAGGATCTACCGGAGGAAGATCGCCTCCCCAGATCAAGCCTCAACCCGCCCTCCAAAGGTGCTGGACCTAGTCGATCATCAGGCGAGGTGATTGAGGTCGGATCCGGATCCGATGAGGAGGAGGAGAGGAGGAGGAGGGAACGCGGAAGTGGCCGATGACCTCTATGAGGCTCAAACTTTGATGGCCATTTCCCAGTCCCGATCTGAAGCCCGCCGTCGAGATCATGCGTCTCCCCAACGCCGATCTGCAGCCGGATCCGGCGGATCTCCGGTGGATCCGCGATTCGAACTCTGATGCTGGATCCGGAGAAGGGCAACGGATCCGGCCCCACAGGCGGATCTGGTCCGGCCAATCCGCCCCCTGGACGTCGGCCTCCTCGGATCACCTTCGTCCCTCAGGTTCCATTCCCTGAGGGTCGGTGTATCCCCGGTCGGCGGATTGTCCGAGTCATGGCTGCCGCCGACATAGATCCGTGGATCGAGTCCCGGTTGGCAAATCAAACCTTGATCGCCATGACCGTGAACTTCCTGTTCCCGATCTTACCATTTCGGCCCGACTGGATCTTCCCTCACCGGCCGACGATCTTCACTCTCCGACGGCTCCTGCGTTCTGTGGTCATCTGATCACGGAGCCAATGTTAAGGCCTTGCAAGCGGCGGAGCCATGGCGGGTGATCCGAACACCTGCCCCCGATCTCCTTTGAGGCCGATGTCGGTGTCGACTGGGATCTTCATCCGACAGTATCGTGATTTCGAGCTTCGGAGCTGATCGCGTATTGGGAGTCGACCACAATTTCCGATCACCGCCTCCATGATCGCGCAGTCGCCGTGGCTGGGATCCTTCGCCAAGCAGCGCAACAACCGCAGATCACACGCTGGTAATCGATGGAAGCGCATGTTGCTCACGTTGATCCAAGCCATGATCGAGGGGTGGTGTGATCTGGATCTACTCCTGGATCCGTTCTTCCTCCACTTCCCACGGACTGATGAGGTGGCTTGGTATCCCGGGATCGAGGCTCGGCGTGCGAATCTCGCCGATCCGCAGCTCAATCGCCGGGAGCCGACTGATCTGCTGGAGGCGTTAGCAGAGGCCGACACAGCAGATCCCTGGCGCAACCACTATCGGGATCACACTGCGGATCACCCTGCGCGCCATCTCCCTCGCCTGGATCGCAAGTTCTTCGGTCTTCAAGTGGCACAACCACCGACCAGTAGCTAGATCGTAGTGATTAGCTCTTCGTGCGTGATCTATATCTTTTCATAACATCCTTCAATATATGTCCGATGATCTTGACTTGTTTGCTTCCCATTCACCTTGATCCGCCTTCATAGAGTCATGACCGACCCTGATCCAGGATCTCTGGATCTCGAGACTTGATCTTTCATTGTCATCGCATTCCACATGTATATATGCATACCCCTTCCACCGATCTACATCCTCATGTAGATCCTTCAACCGATTTCACCACGACAACAACCAGCTTGTTGTCGTTGATTGCGACCTCACGATTCCTCGTGAGATTGCATCACACCGAATCGATTATGATTCGTGCGATCTCGCAGAAACTCATGCAGCAGAGCGCCACAGTTGAGATCTGCTTCATCCACCCAAGTTGGATCATCATATCCTCGCCAGTGTACGAGGAATTCTCGGTAGATCCGTCCATATCTCGTTCTTCTCCCTGATCTCATATCTGTGATCTTCTCCACTTCATACTCATCGGGATCGCGATCTTGGATCCAGCTATCCCCTGGTAATAGATCTTCATCAAAATCCAGACGATCTTGACTCTCCACATTGAGTCGCATTAGTGGTCGATCTGGATATTCTTTCACGAGCTTCAACTTGTTCACGTGTACCATAGGGAAAATATGATATCCGGATCCGGCGATCTCCAATTTCACCGCATGTTCGCCAACTTTCTCTATAATCCGGAATGGTCCATGCCACAAGTGTGCCAACTTCTTAGCATATCCCTCTTTACTCGATCTAGATATAGCCACACTCGAGATCCGACCTCGATCTGATGCGGGCGGATCTCCTGGTTGTGTAGATCCGCTCGATCTGAGATCGCCTCTCGCAGTCGTTGATTAACCTGTTCCCGAACCTGTTGATAATATCGCTGGATCTGATACCTCCACGCCGTGGATCCCGATCATGTCTTCGCGTACTTCCCACCGGGATCACCGCTTCCAATGTGGATCTAGGATCCCACCCATGTACCATATAGAAAGGTGTTTCTCCTCGGATCCGATCATGCGCGGTGTTGATCGCGAAGGTAATCCTCTCGGCATACTCGTCCCAATCTCGTTGATCCAGATCCTGCACATACATCTTAATCGCCCGAGTTGTGGTTTGGACCATGCGCTCTGCAGATCCGTTAGCTTGGGGCCGATATGCCATCGTGGCCGTTGACGTGACCCAAGATCTTGTTAAACGCTCGGAAAAAATCGGACATAAATCCTGGTTCACGATCATGCCTAATCGCTTCGCTGGCCCCAAATCGTCGGAAGACACATTCCTCGTATGATTCGGCGACAGTCTGAGCAGTCCTTGATGAGCTGGCTTTCGCGATCACATATCCAGTGAATAGATCTTCAAAGATCAATAATTCTGTATTCCCTTTGTGCGATCTGGGTAGCGACGGGATGTGATCCATAGCTATGATCTGGAAAGGATACGTTGCCTGAAGGTTACCTGGCGACTCTCCTTGGATCCGAGGTTTACTTTTGCCGGTCTCACAATCCACACACTCACCCACGTATCTTTGGACACTCTTATACAGACCTCTCCAATGGAAGTGATCCCGGATCCGCTGATAAGTTCGGCCGATCCCTTGATGTCCACCCTCTAGGCTCACATGGTAGTGATGTAGTATGTCCTGATATAGAGTTTCCGGGATCACTAGTCGCATCAGCTTATCTCGATCTGCATCCGTCGGTCTCGTGGAGGGACAGTAGAACAGTAGATCCTGGTGATCCAAATCATAATCGGCTGCTAGATTAGCATATGATTTGGCTTCTTGCTGAGTCAGATCTTGTAGATCTCCATTCAGATACTTCTTCAATCCCGAGATCCACGCCTCCTCGTCTTGGGCTTGTCGGATCCGATCGATCCTGAGATCTCGAACTATTTCCTCCCGTAATGATCGCGGATCCGAAATCGTCCGCGTCGTAGATCGCAAGCCTGATCGAGTCACTACCGCCGTGATCTGGGCTGCCTGATCCGTCCTCTTGACTACCAATACCTCATCCAATCGTTCAACGTGATCAGATCCTGCTTATCCTCATCCGACTCGATCTTCACTCCACCTTGTCGCTGTAGCGCTGCACTAGCCAAACTGTCCGCACTGCCGTTCCAATCTCGTTTCACATGCACAAGTTCGTGATCTGGCCAGTCCCTCAGACGATCTAAAGCCCTTTGCTTGAGTAAGGTCAGACCGGGTGCCTTACACTCGATCTCACCCCTGACTTGTCGGATCACCAGATTAGAGTCGCCGCAGAACACCACTCGTTTGTGATCCACTGTACTCAACAGATCCAGACATAGTAACAACCCATGATATTCAGCTTCATTGACGGTAAGATCTTCCGCATAGGCCGATCTGGCCTGGATCACCGTCCATTCAGGCAACTTCCACAAGATCGCACTGTATGCGCCACCTCCACGCTTCACGCGGGCTGATCCATCGAAACTGACAACATACAGCTCCTCATCCGCTTGGATCACAGGGATCGGAGCTTGGATCTTCCGTCGTGGCTCTTTCTTGGGCGAGATCTGGATCAACGCTTCATCCACCATGGATCTGGGCGTGATACTAGCCGCAATCACCCCTAGGATCTCTTCTTCTCCTTTGACACACTTCACAATCTCTAATGTCCACGGTGATAGCAGTGACGCCCATTGGCCTAATCGCCCTTGTAATCCGGTCGATCTAAATAACCAGGCCAACGTGGAGTATCTAGTCAGCACCCGGATCCGGCGTCCCACCAGCATGTTATATCCGAGATCCAGGATCCGTAGCAGCGCCAACACCTCCTTCTCCACTGGGCTATAATTCAACTCGTTCGACTTCAACGTCCGGCTCACGAAGGTGACCGGATAGTAGATCTGGTCATACTCTTGCACGAGGGCTGCCGAGATCGCCCAATCACTTGCATATACGATCACCACCGCCTCTCGACCCGGATCAAAATGACGTAGGATCGGAGTAGACGCGATCTTCGATTTGAGTGTCTCGAAGGCCCGATGAGCACGAATCCATCGTGGATCAGCCTGGTCTCCATCTAGACTTCCTGGATCCGACGGTTCCGCAGGCTTTAATGCCAGATCTGATCCTAGATCTTCCTTCAGATCCAGTTGATCCAACTCCTTATATTCCATACTTCGCTTGATCTGGATCCGCACATCATCCTTGGACATCGCGGCGAAATCGACCTCTCTCAATTCGTACAGCACGGCCGCGTAGATAGCATAGTCTTCGATAAATCGACTGTAATAATTCAAGCTGCCCAGAAAAGATTGCATCGATCTCAGCGATCCAGGAAATGCTAGATCCGTTAATGCCTCTAGATCCTTGGGATTCGCCTCCAGTCCATCTTTCGAAACGCGATGGCCCAGATATTCCACTTTATTCATACCCCAGAAACTCTTCACCACACTGATCGACAGATTCCACTTATCGCACGCCTCCAGTAGGGCGTCCACTCGATCACATAGCTGATCCCAACTATCCGCTGGTATAAGGATGTCATCGATATACGATCTGCGTCCGATCACTGATGGCTTATCCGGATCATCGGCTTCTCCCACTTCAAACACATCTGTAGATCTTGGATCCGATCCGGGAGGAGGGATCCGAGTGAATCCATATAGGCGTTGTCGATCAGACGTTGGTAGATCTGCGGTGCATTCTTCAAGCCGAACGGCATACGATTCCATTCGAATAGCCCAAATGGGGTAATGAAAGCCGAGATCGCTCGAGCTCGATCTGTCATAGTCACCACCCAGAATCCACTGGCCATATCCAAGGAGCAATACCACAGGACTTTATCCAGATCTTCTAGAAGATCGTTGATCAGGGGCATAGGGTAGACCATCAGTTGAGTAAGACTATTGACCAGACGGTAATCAATACACAGCCTGATATCTACCCCATTCTTCTTCACGATCACCACGATCGGTGAGGCCCAGGGTGATCTGGAATAGCTGATCATCTTAGCTGATAATAATCCCTTGATCAGCTCTGATAACTTCTCGCGGAATCGAGGTGCGATCTTCCTCACTCGTTGGGCGATTGGCTTAGCATCCCCCACATCGATATCACACACCACACCCCTTGCGGCCGGTGGTAGAGCATTTCCCTTTCCGATGAGAAGATGTCGATATTTCCAGATCCTCTGACGTAATCGTTCGATCTCCGCCGTAGTCTGGATCCCCGGATCTCCAACTTGGATATCCTCAATCTTCACCTCATCCGTGGTGGGGTTGATCTCTGGGAGGATCGCCATCTCTTGATCTACATCTTCCGCATACAGATCATTACCTTCATGGTAATGTACCTCCGGATCCGGCTCCGGATCTGGGGAATTGTTCCGATCCTCTGGGACGCCTCCTGTATCGGGTAGATAACTGTCCGGGTGGATCTCTTTCAGCTGATCCTCCAGTCACTGGATCCAAATCATCCGCCTTTACCTGATCCATATTTTGGTTTATCACCTCGGTCTCTACTGGTTGGATCGGAGTTCGATCCTGCGGATCTATTCCCGCTGATGTTTGATCTTCGGTCGTCAACACTGGTTTTACCTGTATCTGCGAGATCTCGGGTCGTTTCAGGATACCACGAGGTACTGGGTAGGAGGGTCGATCCACCATCGGCTCTGCAGATTCCATCAAGATCTCATCATGCTCGGATCTTCCTTCCACCGTGGCTTCCAGAGCCAGATTTTGCCATTCCATATACCGACGTGACCCCACCGAGACAAATCCTGGCATTCGGGGAATGTGATCACCCGATAGCCAGATCCCAACTCTCACATCTTCTTGCAATATGATCGCCTTATCGCTCACGTTGGTGATCTGCAGATACCGTCTCTTCCCGAGGCCTTTTACCACCGTGGGTACCCAACGATCTCCCCGGGTGACCCAGAACTTCTCGTGATCTGACATCCGGAGATGTAACTGAAGTTCCACTGATTGTCCGATCTCGATCTGGATATGTTCTCCTACAGTTACCAGCCTGGCCTTGTCGCTGTAAAGCTGTCGACGCCCACTAAGCTGGATCCGCACCTCATCAGGTAAACTTATAGATCCATAGGCCAGATCCAGTCGGATCCCCGCCGGTACCATGAAATCCATACCCAGGATGGCATCTTGACCTGCCAGATCTCCAACCCAAATATCGAAAAAGTAAACCAGCGATCCAGCCATAGTGATCTTGATCCGGGTTCTTCCTTCTGTCCTGTAAACACTTTCGCCAATCCCAACGCAATCTTGGATCTGGCTCGTATCGATATAGCACCCAACCTTACGAGCAAAGGCCGTATCCACTATGGATACTTCGGCGCCTGTATCTAAGAGCAAGATCCCTCTCTCATTGTTGATCTTACCAGTGATCTTAGCTTGTCGGAACCATTTTCCGGGGCATAGTGTTTCCAATATCCCCGAGATTCTCCTGGCAAGAGGTCCATAACTTCGGATCTTCGGATCTCCTTGATCTGACTTGGCTTTTGAATCACTGGTATATCCTCCTGATCTGTGGGCTGGAACCACAGATCTGGATCCCGTTGCTTCCAATAACCCCTTATCTCTCCTGGGTGGAGATCCACCATCATGGTCACTTCGGATCTGGAGTAATCGTCCGCTTGGCGGACACTTGAGATTGCGACAGCACGGTTTCCATTCAGATCACATGTATTATCGCGTAGATCTGGGATCCTATTACCCTGATCTACCGATCTCTTGTTCACAAATGCATAGATGCAATATCTAGAGCGCTCGGCTCGTACCGGATTCCAACCCGGCGAGCGTCCTAGTTTAACATCTTTTCTGCAGATTCCGGAAGCATACCTGCATGTTTGGCTGGGTTGAACCATTGGCGGATCTGGTTGTAGAACTCTTCCATAGGACATTTTCCCATATCATGTAATTCCCCGCATCCCCGGCACACAAAGAGGCAGTGATCTGCCGGATGTCCTCGCTTGCCACACTTATGACAAGTAAGGCGTCTCCAGCACCCTAGATCTGAATGCTTCTTGGATCCACAGTGCGAGCAACGGTTTCGATCGGATCCGCCGCTCTGGATCCGGGATCTATGATCCGGTGGGGTTTGATCTGTCGACTTGTGGGTGATTGGTACTTGCTCGACCTTCTCCATACCAGATTCCACTTTTGGAGTGACATCCTGCTCAGCTGCCAGGTAGATCCGCCGATGATTGTCTCCGTCCGAGTCAGATCCATCCGATCCGTCGGATCCGGACTCAGATTCGGACTCTATGGCTCTGATCTGTACCGCGCGGACATGTTTCGTCGTAGCTGCAGGTGCTGGATTAGTTGCCTTCTGCCGGTACTTGCTGATCCAAATGCAGCTTTCTTCTGCCTGCTCTTCGCGCGTTCACGGGCTCGTAACACTTCCTCTAGATCATCCGCGTCGGATAGTCGTAGCAGAGTCAGCCTGTCAGCTAGATCTTGATCTTCCAAAGTTTCGATGTAGTGATCCACATGTTCACGTCGATCCTTCGCATTACCATCCTTGATCTTCAACTTTGCGCGTAATCCGGCGACATTCAGACGGTAAAGATAATCGAGGGGAGATTCTTCTGGTCGACGTCGAGCGTGATAGTATTGTCTAGCCACTGATACCCCCAATCCGCAGTACTGGATTTGGAAAGCTCGAAGCAGATCCGACCATTTATTACGGGTGGATCTGCTTAGTTGCCGATACCAATTCTTGGCGGATCCAGCCAATAGATCCGCGAAGGTCAAACATTTTTCTTCATCGGAGCTTGATCTCGCATGAACGCCGATTTCACTTTGCCGATCCACGCTCTGGCTCGATCTTCGTCTTGATCCTTCCCCGTGAACTCCTTGAGATCTGAGATTGCAGAGATCCGGACTCTCTGGATCATGGTTGATCCGGCTGATCCGGTCGTAGCGGTCGCGACCGTCGCTCGAGCAGCCGTGGGGAAGTCGATATCGTCTGGATCATACTCCCATCGAGATGTGCTACGTTCAGATCTCACAGATTCCATGTCTACATCTTGTGATCCTGGATCCTGTATCTTCGTCGCTCCTTGATCCATGATCGGCCCTCGCTGTTCCGCCAGGAATCTACTCATGGCTGCTTCGAAATACTTCTGTAAGGTGCCTGATGAGGCGTCTGACGTCGTGGCTGCTGTGATCTGGTCTTCGGAGGTCGGGATCGTCCTTGAGCGGCCTGATCTCGGCTGATTCCGACGTTGGATCTTGGATCTCGCCTCCAGCATTGAAGTACCGGATGGTCCCAGAGACATTCGCTTTGGTTCCGATGAGAGATCTGATTCGTCCTCGGCAGCCGAGGCGTAATGTGATGAGGACGTTTGGCGATCCGTAATACTTGCCGGAGGTGATGGCACTGGATCTGTGATCTGGGGAATCTCGCCGACGAGGATCTTGAGCTTGGAGAATAGATCCTTGGTGGCAGTCTGGATCACCTTGAGATCTAGATCAAAGACATCATCCGCATCGAAAGCTCCCGTGGTCATTCCTGCTTCCTTTAACAGTCGTAATAAATCCTTGACTGCTTCTAATTTGTTGGCAGTCTTGATCGGAGCTGATACGGGTTCTCTTGGATCCCCGACCTGCTTCAGCTTCAGGATCTGCATCACGGGATCTCGATCCAGGAACTCGCGAAGTTCTTTGTGGTAGAATAGATTCTCCAGATCTTCGTCTGACCAGCCTTGTCCCGATCTGGATCTAGGTTTAGATCCGATCGGATCTTCGTTGTCAATCTCTGGAGCCTTCATCTTCTTCCGCGTTAGCTTCTTCTTCGGCTTCTTCTTATCGGATCTAGAGACTGGAAGATCCCTGGGTGGATATGGTGAAGGCTCGACTGGAGATCCGACCAATCTGTACGGTTCCACTTTCATCTTCCCTTGTTTTGTTGACGGATCTCGACTTGTGTCGAGATCCGCCGGGGTCCCCGTGGGGACCTGTGGAGGTAGAGGTTTTTCTTCTAGATCTGGATCTGGATCCAGATCGCCCTCTCTTCCGTCAGCAGAGTTCCTCCTAGCGCTCTGCTGATCCGCGGATCTTGATTCATTCAGCGGCATCACCGTCGATCCGAGGTCCGATGACGCTTGTTCCCCTTGTTCAACCTTCACTTGAACATCTTCTTGAGACTCACGGTGAAATCCCGAGTCACCAACAGATCCGGGCACGCGCACCATTGTGGTGTAGCGGGATCAGCAAAATCTGCGAGATCGCTAGATCCAACTTCCCACCAATGCCCGGACACCGACTAACGAAGGGGTCCTCCGATGATCCGTGATCTGCTGAACTTGCTCACCTTGTGTACCCGTCGGTTGGGCTGGATCTTCCTCTCTTGGTGACTGCTAAGTTGCTCGATCGGTGTTAGTTGAACGTCTTGGCGTGACGTTGGGGTCGTAGAGTAGCGTGGGAGTCTTCACACCACTCGCCAGTAGTAGATCCGGAGTCCAAGCGATTAGATCAAGCTTGGATCCGGCGGCCTAGATCTGAATCCGGCCTTGTAGTACTTCCTTTCTTGTTGATTTCCCTTTATACGGGGTCCTTTGATTGCTTGGCGCTTCCTATAGCGCGATCTTGATCGTTGAGAAACCGAAGATCTACCGGCTAAGCAATTAATACCGGGATCTTGGATCTGCACTTAGGGTAAGATACTAGGAGGTTGGATCTAGCCAATATATTATCTAGATATTATCAACCACCCTAGATCTATACACCTAAATCGCTATTAATACCGTAGGGCCAATGTAGTTCCCGTTTCCAGGCGCGTAGCGAAGCACTTGTGTCGTACGATGCAAATTCGGTTCTGATTTAATGTTAAGACCTATCCCATCCTGTATCCTATCCTTAACGACACATCGACTGATTACGCTATCCTGATCCTTGTCCTTTCTTGTCCTCACCATCCTGGCAGTCGACATCTTTGCAGATCACCTTGGATCTGAACCATAAACATCAGATCACTAGTCGCAATATCGTGATCTGGACTTCTCCTTTCTCCAATATCATAATCATCCACCGTAATGTCTAGATCACACGTCTCCCGAGTCAGATCATGCCTTATCAAGGCTAGATCATGCTGATCCAATTCCAGATCGGCTAGATCTTCTTGATCCCCATTGATCTAGGGTTTCCGTGTATGATCCGGTGACAATACTTCGCGATAATCATAATTATAACATATCCGAGCTTATTCCATGCCGTCAATCCCCCAATCATCGTTCATCTTTGCCATAATATCCCTAGATCCCGGATCACTCGGATCCGCCTATGGATCTAGGTTCATGAGCCTTGATCCACATTTCCCGAATAGACCCACATATGTGAGCCGATCTGGTCTTCACGGATATAGATTATAGCCTAGATCTGGACATCTAGGCTTAGATCACCAGTTTCCACAGATTATATAACCCATATTACAATCACGCAAGTCCCACATCATCCATATCCACACGAGATCTTCCCAGCTCTCCGGATCTGGGTACATGTACCGATCGTATACCAATACATCCATCACGTCCCACCCAAGGTGTCACTAATCTCCATCAATCTTATCCATCAATGGATCCACCACCGGATCCACCCACATCAGCTCGTCATCTACTCCAATCACATCACGTCAGGTCCGATCACGTCCAAACCGGATCTTTCCTGGATACTCCAATGCCAAATCTTTCAAATCCACTTCACCACATGAGCATGCGGCTGCAGGTACAATAGGCTAATTGTGTTGCTTTATTTCTTGTGGTGCTTCTAACACTGTGTTATCCCTTGTGTTGCTTCAACTGTGTTGTTTTATCATATATGGCGTTGTGACGAAGTGACGTCACTTTGTGGACACGAGGATGGAACCGGCCAGACAGCGGCGGGGGACATGACAGACAAATCCGAGAGCGACCCGTCTATGATGTCGTGATTACGCAATCCGCAATCCCACGACCCGCGATCAATCGACCCACGATCTGATTACACGCGATCCCAGCACCCGCGATCCCAGCACCCGCGATCCCAGCACCCGCGATCTGAGACTTACGATCTGGGATCCACGATCTGGACCAAGATCGAAATGGTGCAATCATTTAGACAACCCCGAGTTGTCGGCATGGGCCATGGATAGGCGAACAGATATGTGGCGTACCACAAGTATGGTACATACGACTATGGATGGTCAGGAGCGAAAGAGCCAGCGCGAGGGGAAGTTGTTGGATGCATAGGAGGATAGGAAGAAGGGTCTTTGGGTTTCCATTGAATACAGACTGAGTTTTACCTTATACTGCACAAGTGGCTTCCTGACTCCGGGCGGAACGTATATTGGCCCCCGACGACTGGGTTCTATTTTGTACCTCGCTAGTGACTTCTGCATCCCGGCTGGAACGTATATTGGCCCCCGACGGCACAAGAATCACCGAAGCGACGAAGTATACGGCGTAGCGACGCCTGGATTGCTTGACCAGGTTCGTGATCGACTCAGTGCTCAAAGAGACCCCGCCGATAGTAAGCGGTAAGCACCGGAAAGGACCCCACACACCCAAGGACACCACGCCCTAGGACACATCACCCTAGGGCACCCCGGTCGTAGAGCAAGATATATTGGACGCTTATCTACGACTACAACCCGACGATCGCGTGAAGAAGTTTCCGTGCGATCATCAAACAATCCCGAGTACCGTCCATACGGTCCCTCAACTTACAACCAACCAAGGCATCTTCACGTCACCGGAAGAGTGCAACCCGCCCCACCGACGGGTACACAAGGTGAGACCAAGCTCAGCGTCAGCGGACAATCGGAGTACCCCCTCCGTTAGTCGGTAGTCCGGAGCACAGTGAGCAAGGGCCTTCCGGCAGACAGCAATCTCTGCCGAGCCACTTCACCACAATGGTGCGCGTGCCCGGATCTTCTGGTGACTCACAGGGATTTCACCGTGCGTCCGACGAAGATGCCACCAAGATCAAGTTGGAACCTGGGATTGAGGCGTTAGCGGAAGGTATATCGCCGCAAACGCTGTTGAGTGAAGCAGGATACACTCATCGCCAGAGCTCTGGGAGGAGCTCTGTTGATGACAAGGAGGGAGGCGCAGCAATGGACCTCGAAGAGAAACCATAACCTCCTCCCCAGGCTCCCGCGGGAGTCCCCGCGGAACGTAACTCGCGTTACGTTTCGCCGGATGAAGGTCCGTTGGCGCAAGCCGATAGACCTTCATCCACCACTACCCCTCCAGCGTCGCGTGCAGCCTCGAAGAAGAAGAAACCGAAATCCACGCGGAAAAAGCTGAAGGCGCCTGATTCGGATGTCTAACGCCGTGAAGAGACACAGAACTGGGCAACGGACAAGATTGTGCTGACTTATTATCAGAGGGAGCTGACATCATTCCTGATCGTAAACCCGGTCATGAAGATCATGCGCCCAAAGATGAGTAACACGCCGCAAGGTCCAACGACCTCGCCCATCGATACGTCCAATACGCTCGAAGCAGTCAAAACCTTGATGCGCACGATAAAAGAAGCAGGCATCGAACCGAAGCATTTTGATGCGAATGTGCTATTTGATGTGGAACTGGCTGCGATCCATGATGCAACGGCGACATTGCACAAATTACTGGCGCCACCGACCAGCAGCAAGATGCCCAAAGAAACGCCCAAGCTGACGTCTTTCCGGAGTCCTGAGTACCAGACCGGTTCATCCCAATACGCGTCGGCCACCTCGGAAGCAGGATCGGATAATTCAGTGGATCTACAGCGTATGACGTTGGGACCCTCAGGATCATCAATGCTACACGAGCGCAAGGCGAACGCAAACCAAAATCATCCAGGGACGGCGTACGCTCCGCTGAACTCGGATCGTATGCATACATTTTTCAATGCAGCGATGGACCGGTTCCTCAAGGAACAGCAAACGGCAAGAACGCAACCAATGACTCAACCGCAGACTGATCCCCGAGGAATGAGGGATGTCGAGATGGAGTCCGTGGGGTCACACAGCGGCTACCAAGGTGAATTCGACCCGGATAACCTCAGCATCGACGTACCCCAGCCAGCCTTGGTGGCGTCCGCAGGCATATCATCGGGGAACCAGGCCAGAACCGGTGTCGCCGCACCACGTATCCGAGTGTCGGCGATCTCGGAGCTCAAGGAGTTCTCAGGCAAGGAGAACGATGAAGACCGCGCAAGAAGCTGGCAGGGCAAAGTAAAGTCCGTGTTCGTTCGCGACCAAGCCCTGGACGGTGAGAAATGTCTGGTCTTTGGTGATCTGCTGACTGGCCCAGCACGCAATTGGTATAGACAACTGAGTCGTTTCACGCGAAGCAACTGGAAGGATCTGCTGGGAACGTTTCAAACTCAATACTGCGGGCAAGGCGTATCCGTTGCAAGACAATACTACCACGCAAGGAAGCGATCCGACGAGTCACCACTGGAGTACTTGCATCGTTTGAACGTCGCCGGCCTCAGAGCAAAGCTGCAGATTAAGGACGGTCCCGAAGCAACGAGAAGCGAACACGTGGAACACTACATTGAGACACTGGACGTTCGCGACTTGGCCGATCAGCTAGCGATACTGCGGCTAGCAGACGCGGATGCTTTAGAAGATACGTTGCGTGCTCGTCAGTGAGCCAAAGCTTGCCAAGGGAAGGCACACGCCGGATCCAACAGATTCCTAATGCCGCCCCACCGAAGCCGGCCCGAGCAGTGCAAGCGGTACGAACGACGTCGGATTCCAGCGAATCCGAATCGGATACTGGAGGCTCGGGATCGGAGGGCGAGTTCCGTCAAATATACGTAGCCGCCTTTGCCGGCCGCGACAACCAGGAAAACCCGCGATCCCCACCCCGGGACGACAGAAAACCGAAGTTAACACGCTGCACTCACTGCGGATCGTCTAAACACGACGACTTGGGCTGCTGGAAGAGGTTAACGTGCCAGAAGTGCAATCGGAAAGGCCACCCTTCTGATCATTGTCTGTTTGTCTGTCGTGCATGCGGAGAGATCCACGAAGCCGGAAAATGTCCGATGGAGGAATTCTACAATTTGATCCGTCAGTGGTACGTCCCCACCAAACACGCTGGGATGTTGCCCGTCGACGCGGAGAAGATGTTAAATTAGAACGCTCGCCAGGTTGGAATCTGGTACGAGCCGAGCGTTCTAAACTCTGCATATATGCATACGTCGAGAAGACAGCGGGACCGAAGGTTAATAATCGGGAAAACTCGACATACAATACACGTGAAATGCATGGGAACCATACCTGGGCGATTGCGAGTCTGCGAAAGGATGAATATGCCCGTTCAGATGTGGTTATGGAACTGGACCTGTTGCCAGGAGAGTCGCGTGGGTATTGGAAGTACCATGCTCCGGGGAAGTGGTTCAAACAAGCCAAGGCAGTGGGTAAGCTCAACAATGAGAAGGCCACCATACTCTTTGACTCCGACGCGGAAGTCTCGATCGTGGACTCCACCTTTGCTCGTAAGGTCGGATGCTACGTTGACAACAGTCAGAGGCAAGAATGTGTCGGTATAGGAGAAAACGCCTACATGGTATACTACTTTGACGCGTGGGTCGGATCACTGTCAGGCCAGGAGGCTATCCTCGGCATGGACTTTATGGTGCCTGCCGGAATACGGCTGGACCTCGCAGACGGAACACTTTGCCTCCCTGATGAGGTGCGTATCCAGTTGGCGGGTCGCCACCAGTTATTCAGCGCGCACTCAACACGATTAGAACTGGGTCATGACATCGAAATTCCTGTCGCTGACTCGGTGGAAGTTCCAATCTATCCGCGCAGGTCAGATCGACAAAAGTTGTGGATCACGCGAGGTGAACGGTGGGTGCCAACACTTATCAAGGGACTGGGTCGGCGCAGTTATTTGCGAATAACCAACTTGTCCGACCAGCCTCTAACTCTTTTCGACGATACATGGATCGGAATCTGGTTATCAGGGGATCACATACCACGACAAGGCGGCTTCGTCTCCATAGGTTCACGCCGGTATAATGAATGGCAAAGTCTTGCTTTCGAGGCCACGACGGATCGACAGGAAGACGCAGGATTGGACGATGTGACGTCGGGACCGATGGTTGAGCGACCTCGATATGATCGCCCGACTCAGATCCTGACGCGACAGGCGAATCATCCTAAGGTTGCTACGACACAAGCAACGAATCCGAAGGGAGAGCCGAGGGTAGGCCCCTCAGAGGCTGGTATCAAGCGCGATGAAGGAAGGGAAGTGGATAAGGTGATCACCGTCGCACCAGGGAATCCAGAGCCGGATCAAACGGAGATGCAGCCGGAAGATCGGGACTCACTGCAGACGGAAGACAGGAAGGAGCTGTGTGAAGCAGATCAAGTATGCATCCACGAATGCGGTGATTTGTTCGCCGAAGATGTCGAGAGTCAAATGGCGGTGTTGCCGGAAGTGGTAACCACAACGGAGGAAGTCACCATCGATGACCTCCAGGTGGTAGACCCCGAAGTAAATACTCCAGAAGCGATCTACAGACTTCGTCAAATCATCTGGAAGAGAGCCCATCTCTTGATTGGGAAAGGGAATGCATTACCACCCGCTGCGTTAGGCGCGATCTGCGACATCGATGTGGGAGAAGCGACGCCGATCGCACAACGTTGCCGACGGGTTGTTCCACAATTCCGGGCGAAGTTGTCCGATCTCATCAAAGGGTTACTGTCGGCAAAGATCATCACTCACTCGACCTCACCCAGGGCTTCACCAATCGTGATCATCGTAAAGAAGAATGGGGTTGATATCCGGCTCTGCATCGATTACCGGCTGGTGAACAGCTTGACGAAACTAATGGTGTACCCCATGCCGTTGATCAACGATCTCTTGGAAGACTTAGACAAAGTACTCTGGTACTGTTCCTTGGACATGGCGAGTGGGTTCTGGGTAGTCTCGATGGCGGAACGCGCGCGAAAAATATCTGCCTTCATCACTCCTTTCGGGCTATTTGAGTGGACGCGTATGCCATTCGGGCTGAAAAATGCGCCGCAAATCTATCAACGTCTCGTAGACAACGCACTATATGGACATCTGCGTATCGGTCCCGGATACCACAGCGAGGGAAGGAAAGACGTGTTCACGGAAGGTGAACCGGATCCCGAATCCGGACCGTCAGTCTTGGGAAGAAGGTCGTACATCGACGATATCTTGGTAACCGCGATTTCGTGGAGTGGTCTCTGCGAGAAGGTTGAGAAACTGCTCGACGCCTGCGACCGCTGGAACCTGTCGATCAGCGTAGCTAAAAGCTCCTGGGGATACCGCAAGGTGGCATATTTGGGCCACCAGCTATCAGCGAGTGGGCTCGAAGCGAGTCCGAAGGATCTGGACAACTTGGCTAATCTCCCGTTCCCACAAACTCTGCGAGCGATGCAGTCCTTTTTGGGAAGCCTGAACTATTATAGCCGGTTCGTCGAGGATTTCGCAGTCTACGCGGCAGTCCTGTATGAGTTACGCGAGTCCGACTTTCACGAAATGCGCCGCGCCAACAAGGTCGACTCTGCCGATCTGGAACCAGGTTTCGACCCGACAAAGGCGAGCGAGGACGACCGCTGGGCGAAAACGAAGACTGCGTTCATCAGAATAAAAGAAAAAATAGTCGCAACCCCGACCTTGCGGCACTTCGATCCCTCTCAAACACCAGTGATCGTCCTCTACGCGAACAAGTGGGCCATCTCCGCAGCTTTGATGCAAGAGTACGACGGAGTCTACTGGCCAGTGACGTTCACCAGCCGCACCCTGAAGCCCAACGAGATCAACTACGGGATAGTAGACAAAGAGGTCCTGGCTCTCCTTCGGATTTTAGACGTATGTTACACTCAACTTGTGACGCGGCCGATCAAAGTATTGTCACGATATTCCACACTGGCCTGGCTCTTGAATTCATCGGGATTCGACGGACGTCTGGGGAAGTAGGCCGTGCTGTTGTCAGGGTGGACGCTCGAGATCACGAAATGTATAAGAGGAGAAGAGGAGATACTTGGCGCCATCGCCGCGAGCATCACACCGCAAGCCGAAGTAGATGAGGCGTTAGTAGCGATTGCGCCTAGGAAGCAACCGTGCAAGAACCTTAGTACTCCGTTGCCGACGATCGGGCCGGAAGAGGCGCTGCTGGTCGCAAGCTTTGACGGATCTGCACGTACGAGGAGGAAGGGTGGAGCATTCAGTGCAATTATCTGGAAGCTCCCAGAGTGGTCCATCCTCGAAGCGATGTCCGACTACAGCGAAGACTTGACCGTCAACAAAGCTGAGTACCGGGGGCTCCTGTTGTGTTTCGACCTGCTATCTGCTAGCGACAGGGGACGGGTAGTGATCTGCGGGGACTCCAACTTAGTGATCCGGCAAATGCGGGGCGAGATCGATTGTAAAGCCCCGGGCCTGCAACAGCTTCGCCAAAAGGCATTAGATCGGCTGCAATCGTGGCCCCACCACGACTTTCGGCATCTAAAAAGAGACTGGAATCAGAGCGCCGACCGACTAGCGAGCGCCGCCCTCCAACGCGAAGAGGGAGAGATCGTCACCACGGAAGAAGATTGCAAGGATCTTATGACGCTAAACCGGCTAGACGAATTGTTACGACCCAAATCGCCCGAAGTTGTGGTACACGTGTCGGCGATGACCCGAGGAAGAAACGGATCGCGACCACGATCCACGATCCTAGCGGAGGACATTGTACAGCGTATACGATGCGAACGAATTCGGACGGCCCAGAATGAGGAGAAGTGGATCACGGACTTGAAAGAATACCTGCAAGGGGACGTGAAGAACTTGACGGCCGACGAGGCGAAGGCGTGCTCCAAGATTGCGTCGGAATATGAGGTCGACGAAGCCAACCTTTTGTTCTTTGCCCCAGGCGTGTTGGCCGGGATGACGATAGGGATGGAGTCGTCAAGCTGGTTGTCCCGGAACGCCTGCAGCAAGATTTTCTACATCATTATCACTCCAGTATCGAGGGAGGGCATCAGGACATCGGAAGAACGTACCAGAGGATTAGATCGCGTTTCCACTGGCGAGGCCTATACCGAAGTGTGCATAGATACGTGGAAGAATGTACGGACTGCGAGACCGGCAAAGGACGACCTTCTGTGCAGGGAGAATCCCCCGGGAATATCCAGGGTACATACCCATTCCAAGTCATATCGATGGACCATATCCCGTCGCTGCCACGGTCCTTCAAAGGGAATACGGAGTTATTAATCTGGGCCGACGTGTTCTTGGGGTACGTGATCGCTAAAGCGAGCTCGTCTAGGGAAGCACAAACCATAGCTGAGAACTATGAAGAATGCGTCTTCCGCAGATTCGGCGCCAGCGAGGTGATCAGGCACGACCGAGAACCCGGGTTTATGTCGGAATTTTTCCGGGCATTCAACCGCATGGTGAAGATGAGGCAGAGTGCGACTATGGCGTATCGCCCACAGGCCAATGGAAAAGCCGAACGGACCGTACAAACACTGACGCGTGCGTTAAAGGTGTATGTCGCGGATGCCAACCAACAAGATTGGGACGACTATGCCGAACGCCTAACTTTCGCACTCAACACCGCGCAGGACACGACGCGTGGGGACACTTCATTCTACCTGGTGCACGGTTGGGACCCGAGGTCAACACTGGAAGCCGTAATGCCGATAGGGTCGACCCGGAAACAGGACGTGGTGCCACAAAGATGGAGGTATCAAATACAAAAACAATACCTCCTAGCCAGAGAAGCGGTTAATCAGAAGCTACTCGAAGCTATTCGGTCTAGGGACGAGCAACACAACGAGCACGTTCGGCCACACGGCATCGAAGAAGGGACACAGGTATGGCTATATCTGGATCGAGTGAAGGAGGGATTTGCACGAAAGCTTGCGCTCATGTGGCACGGACCATTTCGAGTAGCAGAGTTGATCGGTATTCATGCAGCGCGACTGGAAACAACGGGATCTGGCTACCGCATTTTTCCGATCGTGCGCCTATCCAAGTTGAAATCGGTGAAGACGTTCCCAGACCGCCCCATAGAAACACTAACTATTGAAAAATGCGACCGAGTCGACTTCGACGAAGCGTTACTTCCTGAAGATAGCTGGGAAATACCGCTCGAGGACGGTGAATACGAAGTGGAGCAGATCATAGATGTGCGATCGGGAAGGCGCACGCGGTATGGACGAGTACACAAAGAGTACAAGGTGCGCTGGAAGGGCTACGACGAACCATCGTGGGTGGGTGAGACCGATTTGAACTGTGGTGCACTTCTGCACGAGTACGAGCGTGGTCGCACGAGTCGAAACCGTGTTAGCGTAATGCAATCCCATGAAGAGGAGGGAAGCAGATCGTAGCGGGTTGGCCGCGACGACTGTGAACAGAGAAGGAGTGCGCAAGGTGGTTGTGTACTAAGGAAGGATCGGGCCCGATCCGTGGTGAGTAGGTTGCCACGGACGAAATTGGATGAAGAGTGTACAGGGAGGCTGTGCACTATGGTGGAAAAGCATGCGTGGAAGCAGTTAAGGAATGAATTCAAGGAATGATATTCAAAATGGAGAACCAGACGCTGGAGTCACTCGGATGAAGCTAGCCAACTACACCACCGGAATGAATTTCCCCGCAAGACGAGCCAAGTGAGATCCCGGGTGATCTTGAATGCGAGTACGAAACTGGTTACGCCATGGCTCAGCGTCATCGGCCAAACGTAGACCATCAATCAGATCGGCCGGCACTGGATTGCAGTTGAAGCCGGGATACCATCGGGATTGCTCGCCGTGGCGAGAATAATGTACGATGAATGGATCGAGGAGCACGTCGAGGTCGCACTCGCCGGCTACCATGCACTTCAGAACCCACTGCAGAAACCGTTTCCAAGCAGCTCCAAGACGGGAACGATGTTGTGTCCGGGCGTGGCAAAGCTCACGGAGGTAGGGACTCCTAGATTGCAGAACAGGGGATATGGGGAGGAAGTGGGAAGCCTCCCATAACGCTTGCTGGTGATGATCCCGAAGAGCAGAGAAACGCCGGAAGACAGACTCCAGAGCGCCAGAGGGTATAAATGAAATCGGCGCTACGGCGGTGGTGAACACACACCAGGGAGTCGCAGCATACAGTGCCCTGACGTGGGTTTCGTCAATGAGCTCCGGATTCCACTGTCTCGCCGACGGCGTGGAGTAACTCCGCGGGAATATCCAAAGCTTGGGTTTCGAGAAGTGGTGGAAGAGCAGATCCAAGTTCAGCTCTTGGACGCAGACCCGGCGGATACTTTTGACATGCCAAGGAGAGACGTGAGTTACAGGGATCTGCGTACGAACGCGATAGCCGGGGACCCAATGGTCACGAGGCATACCGGTAGGGGAGAGTCGGTCATAAAGCTGGGAAGTGAGCAACAGATTGCAGGAAGGACGAGCTCCGTCACTCACGCTGCTATGGTCGCTGTCGTGATCCGACCCGTTAACGGACCCGTCGCCGCTGCTGTCGGGTGGAGATCCATCGGGAGGAGAGTCTCCACGTTCATTGGCGCCCCTGCGATCACTGTATCCGGAGTCGGCCTCGCCTGGACCAGCATCCTGGTCAGTGCCTTGATTACGACCCACACTGGAGGAACAGCTGGAGGAAGAACCGAGGTCACTGGATTCCGAGCTATTCCCATGTGACGAAGAGTCGAGGGAGATGGGACGACTTGGGGACGATCCACTGGAAGAAATCCTGCGACGTCGGTGATCAGCTCGCAGATCGGACAACGCCGCAAGCACAGATTCGTCACTGTCGGAATCAGGGGAGATCGCCCCAGACGCTGCCCGGCGAAGACGTGATCTACAGCGTGAACTCCTTCGCGACGGAACTGGAGATAGCCGGCGCCGACGACGGGAAGACCGCCCGTGATGAGAACCCGCAGAGCGGCTACGAACACGCTTATGCCTATGCCGATTAGAGGAAGCGGAACTAGACAGAAGGGTCGAGCCCCCGCCCGATGAAGCGCTCACCGATGAAGCCAAAGTATCAACCTAAGTGCGGATGGCGCCGCGGTCTTGGACGGCTTGGTCCCGACTCGCACGCATAGAGTCCCTTTCTCGTGTCAGCTGCTCACACTGCGTCTCGAGGACGTGCCGGTTTGCCCCCACGCTGGCTATGTCGGCCTCTAATGACGCGTTCGCTCCTTGGAGATCATGGATTTCCTTCTCAAGGGCCTGAAGCCGGTTGTGATTCGACTGTAGATCGCTTACACGACCCTCCAACCGAGCTATGGCAGCCCGAAACGAGTTCACTTGGCTTTCTAGAACACGCAACACGGGGACGTGATCAGCTGGGGGAGAAAAGAACATGGACAGCAGGGTACTTAAGAGATCGTTGCAGGGCCGTGGCGGAGCGATCTCGCTCCACTACTGCCTGCTTCAATTCGCTGGCGAGGCGGAGAGACTCTGCCTCAGCCGCGACAGCCTCGTCACTGAACCGGTCGCGCGCCGCGTAGACCGTGGATATGACATGATGCTATTTCCGATTTTCGAGCGACAGGTGGATATTACGTTACGATGTGATTGGTTATAATATGGGCTATGAGAAAGGGGAGCTTGGGACACGGCTGCACCCGTGCGACATCTGTGGAAGATTTTAGACGAACCTTCGCCTGACTGTAAAGGGGCCCAATGGACCAGAAGTGTACTTCAGAGTGTGCACAACTCTGAAGAGCAAATGCACTCTGTCTGGTCACCGGACTTTCCCCGACGATGAGTGCCTAATTCCTGGCGGAAAGTCTCTCAGAAGAACGTATCTCTGAGAGACCTCATCCCGTTACCGTCCAGCGCGACGATGATGGTTCAAGGATCTATACTACTTACCCGCAGAAACCAAGTATCGCGCGCCGGACGCCGCGCACCCGCGCGACCCTCAAGAACTTCGTGTACGTTGAAGCATTGGTGCTCCGTACTATGATATTCCGTTCAAGACTTTGGTATTCCACACCATATGACCAAGACTCTGAAAACAAAGTGATTTCAGACTCTGAAAACCTGGATACCAGACTCGGAGATCAACGAAGATTCAAGAGCATACTGAAACCAAGTGAACCCACATTCAGGTCACGCAATCAAGTGATGACAGACCTGCACATCCCCAGTGATGACGTCTCTACCCATCAGCTCATCGGGATCTGCTGCACCGACATACTGAAACCAAGTTTAAGTCACGCAATCAAGTGATGACGGACCTGCACATCCCCCGAGATGACGTCTCTACCTGTCAACTCATCGAGACCGGCTATACTGACTGTATACTGAGACCAAGTCAAGATGCCTGACACATACAAGAACCAAGTGTACCTGAGATTTGAAGACTGAATGCATGAAGAACGCCAAGGACGACAAGAAGAAGAGAGTTACCAGAGATATATGAGAGTTATGAGAAAGATAAAACGATAAACAGAGTTCAATTTGCTTGCTACTGCACAAGTCCGCTTGAGAGGTATCCAAGCCACTGCGTCGAGGACGTACGCCGTGTGATCTCCACCAAATTAAGTCCCCTTAGGTGGAGATCAGGTAACGTAGAGACCTGAGAGGACCCACCTATTCCATATCCTAGTTGGGTCGTTTGTTTTGTCTCTAGCCGTAGCCCATTTCATATTGCTCGTTTGGACAGGCTCTGGAAACTAGACAGTCGTTTCCAGGGTGCAAGGTAGACTGTTATATATAACTGATTGTATTGGTTTATATTTCCCTCTATATTAGAGGGTGGTGCGCGAACGTGACAGGGATACCAGATAGACCAGGTGTCTGGTAACGAGTCCCTAGTTGACCTGGAGTATTAGCCCACCGTTCAAGGGCCCAGAAAGAATAAGAACGGCTGTATATTTGTATATTCCTGAACTCTGTATATTTGTTGGTTTATCTCTGAGAGTCAAGTATCTCGGTTCTGGATTTGTGATATTCAGATACCGGTATCAGACTTTCTCTCTGGTATTAACCTCTTTCCGACCACCAACTTTCTGGTAACCTACTTGGTTCCCAAAAGCTCCGACTCCCGAACGCTCCTGGAAGGACTTCCTGAATTCCGACACCAGACTCCAAGGGAACACAACTTCTCTTCACTTTAGACTCTAGACTCCGGCGAGGGTCATATTCCCAAGACAACGAACCCACAGGGATACAACAAGGTAACACACGCCCACCTACGTTGTACGGCTCTGAATATTTTCAGTAGCCATATAGCCGGGTTCACTATACGCCACCTGCTCCGCGATCAAAGTTTCACCGACTTCGCGACAACTGGTGCGCGTGCCCGGATCTTGGTATCGTGATTTCACCGGATTTGAGAGTACAAGAAGAGAAAGTTTCCTGTCAAGCGTCTATATTCAAGATGGCTACACCAGGATCTACGAGAGGAGGACGCCGTGGTCGCAGTCGCGGTGCTCTGACACGTCAGTCCAAGCGTCTCCAAGGATTGCCGCCTGAGGAGCAACCAGACTTGGATGCTATCCAGAAGGCGGCTCGCGAGAAGAGGAAGGCTGCGCGAGAGAAGAAGGCAGCTGAGAGTGTGAACATCCCAGAACCGGCGGTCGAAGACCAGCCTGCTGCGGAACCAGAAGCTAAGGAGGCACCCGCTGTCTCTGGTGAACAAGGTTCTGAGGAAGGCTCGTCAGAAGTCGAAGCTTCTGGTGACAAGGTGACCACTGCCCGCGAGGGTGGTGATGAGGCGTCTGAGGGAGGCGCCGATATGGTTGAGTCCCCGGAAGTGGTCGATCTGCGTTCAGAGTCGACGACCTCCGGACAGTCCGTGGAAGAGGTGAAGCCAGAACCCGGACTCTCTGAAGATCGTGTTCCGCAATCTCCGAAGTCTGAAGGTGGGCCAATGTCGGATGACATGCTGATCAAGTCCGAAGATTCTCTGAAGACACTGTCTGATGAGTCTGGGAGGGCTGATTCGCTTGATGGAGAACGAGCCTTAAGGTATGTGCGTCGTGAGCTCCGCCGCTGGAAAGATACTGATGCCGGTAGAGTCGTCCCGCCAAGCGTCGAGTATGTATGGCCGACGACGAAGCCCAGCGTAGACATCTTCCAGAAAGCCGCTGCAGCAACCGGCGACTATATCAAGTGGCGGTGCTCCTCTGTATTCCCTGAAGATATGTGGATTTCGGAATTTCACGTGAGACGTCATGGTTTTGGTCGGATCCAAGACCTTTCCTACGTTGAGATTCCAATGAGCACGCTAACGGCACTAGAGTGTGTGGCTGTTCTCCAGACAATGCTGTACGAGGCGGGTTTTGAATTCCAGAACTTGCTCCCGACGTGGTCCCAGACCCAGGCGTCAGCTATCTTCGAGTCTCAAGTACGCAGTGTGGCGACCGAACTTCAGAGCCGTCTTGCCATGGAACTGGTTGAGTGGGCCACCGTGACTGCCAGGTTACAGGTTATCCGACTCTCAGAAGGCATGAAACAAGAAGACACAACAAGTCGAGAAGGAACCGATAGTGTATTACCGGACAAGGATGCTGACCTACAAGGACGACAGCTGATCACGCGCCTCGGGTGACCGGACTCCGAGTGACGCATAGTTCCAATGGTTCCAGCAGTGATGAGCCGCCGCAGTCCAAGCGCTTACAGCAGAGGCCGCCGCGCCCACAAGTCCCGTCAACACCGTCAGCCTTGTCTACACCGTCGCTGTCTTCATTGCCACAGTACGAGAGTCGTTCTGACAACACGCGACCAGAGTCTGGAACTCCCATGTCTGAAGATCGGGATAGCTCTCAAACTCGAATGACGGACGTGCCAGTTCCCAGTGTCATTGGGACCTCTGACGATTGGTCGTCTGGATTCCAGACCTCGCGTGGAAGCTCTACAGACTCGTCCTTGATGTCTGTGAGTCGAGGGGCGGCATCACACATGCCGCTGTCCGCAGAAGGTCTGGCGTTGATTGCCCAAGGCGCTGACGTCGGAGGAATGGTCTCCGGAGAAGGTATGGGAATCCAAGTGACTCGAACGTTGTTTCCTGTGAAGTCGGAACCTGAAGACATCGACATGCTGGAGGAGGAAGCTGAGGTGTCAGATGTAAAGCCTGGAAACCAGGTGTCCGTCCATGAGCCTTCACAGGGTTACAGACAACCAACGCCAGAGATTCCGCCTTCATCTGTTTCCAGCCGAAGTGCAAGCCATCGAAGCCACCGCCAGAGTGTGAAGAGTGAAGACCTTCGGAGAACGCCGTCTCGACGCTTGAGTTCCATCGCGTCGAGTCGCACGAAGTCTGAAGCTCGAAGCTCTCAGAGATCAGGGCCTGCCCAGATCGAACTGAACGTCATGAGGCAACAGCAGGAGTGGCAGAGTCGGATGGAGCAAGCGCAGATGGAGTTCTTGGTCCGAGAACGCTTGGAGTCCATGGAACGTGACCGCCGTCGGGAACAACGCGACTTGGAAGCAAGACGCGAGATCCAGACGCTCACCGACCGCTTGTTGGAGTCTGAAAACGCGAGACTGGAGGCGGAAAGACGTGCTGACGACGCTGAAGAACGGAGAAGCTTGGTATCGGAGAATAAACCCAGAAGCCACAGCGTGGCAGAGCTGGAGACTCTGAAATCGAACCTCTGGAAGTGTGAAAGCCAACGTTTGGAATCGGAGTTTGCCGATCGCTGGCGACAGCGAGAAGCCGAGGCCGAAGCCCAACGTGCGCGCGCGACAGACGAGATGAAGCAAGACTGGATTTCCCAAATGGAGACCTTACAGCAGCGTATGAAGGATATGGAAGCTGAGCGCGACAGGGAGAAAGAGAGTTCTCAGAACATGCAACGCTTCCAAGCCGGTCAATTGAGAAACCTTCGAGCAACATTGTCCCAAGTTCAAGAGGTGCGAAGGGTCGGTCACCCTGATTCAGCAACTGCAACCCCGGTGTTAAACACTGAGGACCCTGAAGTTGCAACTAAGTATCCCGTAATCGGATCAGAAATCAGAAGTGGGGTTAGGGTTGAACCCATGTCGCACCCACCGGCTCTCAAGGCGGCCCCTCGAGAAGTTGCTACCTTCCAGCAAACTGCCCCTGCGCGAAGCTCGGGGACGAAGCGAGTGAAGGCCGAGAGGAATGGCGTCGCCGCTACGACCACTACAGCAACCCAAGTGACTCGAGTAGCCTCGGTGACGGAAGCCAAGGAAGACGCCAGGCGTGCATCGACTCCACGACGAGATCCGCCGCGGAAATCAGACGCTAGACGGTCTGATGGAGACCGAGAGGCACCCCGCCGAGAGAAGCGCCGTGGTGAAGCGCCAGACCCTGGTGGAGACTCTGAGGGCTCGAGCTCAGAATCCGAAAGCTCGTCTTCAGACGACTCTGAGCTTGGTGAAGTGATGAACCTGACAGCAGCGATCAACAAAGACCGCTTGGAGGGTCCGGTGATCTTCCTCAAGCGAAGCTAACTCAGTAGCATGCTGTAATGCAGCCGCGATCACCTCAAGAGAGGCCCGCATCGACACAGGATCGACGGTGGACAAGGCGACTTGAACCGTAGGCGGAACAGGAGTAGAAGGAGAGGCACCATGTGCGTCACGTGAAGGTCAAGTTTGGAGAACTGGAGTTGGACATGAGATGCTGACTGGAAGCTATCTGGAGCAAAGACGAACTGCGGAGAGAGGCGCTTAGCGCAGATGTCGTTGTGGGTGATCAGGAACTCGCGTGGAAAAGACTGCGCACGTGGAAGCCGCTGTACGACCTCGCCGCACGCAGGGGACGATTGTGACGAAGTGACGTCACTTTGTGGACACGAGGATGGAACCGACCAGACAGCGGCGGGGGACATGACAGGCAAATCCGAGAGCGACCCGTCTATGATGTCGTGATTACGCAATCCGCAATCCCACGACCCGCGATCCCAGCACCCACGATCCCAGCACCCACGATCCCAGCACCCACGATCCCAGCACCCGCGATCCCAGCACCCGCGATCTGAGACTTACGATCTGGGATCCACGATCTGGACCAAGATCGAAATGGTGCAATCATTTAGACAACCCCGAGTTGTCGGCATGGGCCATGGATAGGCGAACAGATATGTGGCGTACCACAAGTATGGTACATACGACTATGGATGGTCAGGAGCGAAAGAGCCAGCGCGAGGGGAAGTTGTTGGATGCATAGGAGGATAGGAAGAAGGGTCTTTGGGTTTCCATTGAATACAGACTGAGTTTTACCTTATACTGCACAAGTGGCTTCCTGACTCCGGGCGGAACGTATATTGGCCCCCGACGGCACAAGAATCACCGAAGCGACGAAGTATACGGCGTAGCGACGCCTGGATTGCTTGACCAGGTTCGTGATCGACTCAGTGCTCAAAGAGACCCCGCCGATAGTAAGCGGTAAGCACCGGAAAGGACTCCACACACCCAAGGACACCACGCCCTAGGACACATCACCCTAGGGCACCCCGGTCGTAGAGCAAGATATATTGGACGCTTATCTACGACTACAACCCGACGATCGCGTGAAGAAGTTTCCGTGCGATCATCAAACAATCCCGAGTACCGTCCATACGGTCCCTCAACTTACAACCAACCAAGGCATCTTCACGTCACCGGAAGAGTGCAACCCACCCCACCGACGGGTACACAAGGTGAGACCAAGCTCAGCGTCAGCGGACAATCGGAGTACCCCCTCGGTTAGTCGGTAGTCCGGAGCACAGTGAGCAAGGGCCATCCGGCAGACAGCAATCTCTGCCGAGCCACTTCGCCACAGCGTTCCAGCAAGCGATTTGCAAAACGCGGTCCTTCAATTTGTACAATCTGCCTGGGTGGTAGCAAAGCTTCCTGACGCAGTGTATTCGCCGAAAATTTCAAATGGTGAGCCGTCGGTTGTGGCCACGATGGAAGTCACGACTGAAGCTTCTGGTATTCGCTCAAACGAGAGCACGGAGGAGACCAAGGGCAAGAATGCAATGGAAATGGATCACACAACATCTGGTAAGTTTGGTTAACAATACTGATGTACTGATGTATTGCCTATGATATTTGTAATCCTGTACACTACAATCTACTGTAGTTAGTGATGAGACTTCAAACAAACGCCGCTGACCACCACAAGGTGACTTTAACACAGACCACGAGAGCTCTGAACCTCCATCTAAACACACCAACGCCAGCGCAATGTCTGCTACATTGTTTGCTCAGCTGCGCAGACTTGCGCGTCGCCATACCAAAAACGCTGAAAATCGCGACCAAATGTTAAAGGCCTACAAGTCAGTCAACAATCAGAAGCCTGGATTGCCCCAAACCACGTTCAACACTTGGGTCGAATTTCAGCAGGTTCTGGATGCGTACGAAGCGGAGAACTACGTGCACTATCGCGGCCGCAGCTCTGAAAAGCGGGACAAGTACAACAGGTTGTGCATTTTGCAAATTTCGGGTCATCGTGCTGCTACTTACATGTTGTGTTGCTCATTGTGCTACTGTGGCGAAGTGGTTCTGCGAAATCGCAAGATCGCAGGAGTCCTCTTGCACACTGCGCCCGAACTGCCGACTAACGGAGGGGGTACTCCGATCTTCCGTGAAGTTACTTGATCTCACCTTGTGTACCCGTCGGTGGGACTAGATCGCTCCTCGGGTGATCTCGATAGACGCGCTTGTTAATGATCTTGTTGTCTGACAGGACAGCGGGAGAGGTGGCAGCCGCGGGGATACAGATACTCGCTGCACCGTGTAGTTATTGAGCTTCGATCTTGGTTGTACTCGATCGATCTTGCTCTGACCAGTGTCGACCTTAGCCTGGGGGGTCTTGTGGTCAGTGTGTGACCTTTATCCAATACTTCCAATACGTGCTTGCCGCTTCCTATAGCGGGGTCTTGAGATTTGAGGGTTGACGAACGTTCAGCCAAGCAATCTGGGCGCAGGGATTCTACTTAGTGTCGACCTTGATCTCGCGTAACGTCGGGAAAACCAATCTTGTATATCCCTACCCGGAATAGCGTAGATGAAGAAGGCTTGCGAAGTAGAAGGTAAAAACAACTCTAAATTAATGGTTAATGTCCTATGCTTCCCATCTGTGGCTATCCATACTGTACTGGCTTCCTAATACCCATAATAAAGCTAAGATCGATATTCCTGCCAAGATCGATATCGCGTGGGTACAATCGTCTTGGGCGGGGATGATGGAGCACGCATTCACTTGGTCATTATAGTGAGTGTCACTATATCGAGGATCACCATAAGGAGGGATTGCTCTTGATCTCGATTGACGGGACGAGATCGGAGTCGGAAAACTTCTTATCCGCTTCACCACAACCGTCCCCTGCACGAGTGACTGCAGCACAACTGCTTTCGCTCGCTGAATCCCGTCTCCTTCCCAGCCGGTCGTCCCTCCATGGTTCAAGATCGAGACTCCGCTCCCACTTCTTCTGCTCCAAGATCGACGTCTTCACTGGACCAGCTGGACATACTCGCGATGGCGGCTACTACTGTTGATCCTGACCCGCTTTTCGCTCCTCCGTCTCGGCCCGATTCCTCGTGTTCTGAATGTCGTCGATTGTCTTCAGCACCAACGGCGCACGTCCATAGATCTCACCTGGATCTGCAAGTCGTTCGGGCCTCCTTCCAGGATATCCTGTCTTCTCTACGGGGTGTGGAGAACGCCATTAATCAAGAGTCGATCTTCCGGCAACTGAACGATGACCATGAAGACCTCCAACATGCCCACACTGACTCCATCCGCCACATGGGCGATATTCATCGCCATTTGGATCACTTACGATCCCAGGCCAAGCCGTTCGCCAAGCTCTGCCAGGATCAGTAAGATACGTTGATCCAGGAGCTGAAAAACACCAACATACAGCTGGTGGAGAGCAGATAGGCCGTCGAAGAACTTGAAGAGAATCTGGACAGAGTCTCTAAGCTCCGGGATGATTACAGTGAGCTGCACGCCACTTCCAAGAGTACGATCTTGTGCCTGGAGGACGAGATCGACACTCTGAAGCACCAGGTCCAAGCCCAGCTGGCGGCCTTAACCAGTCACCCCAATCTTAGTTCCCCGCCTCCACCTGCACTCGCTCGACTTTTATTCAACCAAGATCAGGAGCTGGCAGCTGCTCGGCAGCGATGCCAAGCGCTGGTGCGGTCAGAGGCTTCACTGGAAGCAGCGGCTCTTCAGCTCCAGCGTCAAATCAGTGCCTAAGATCGACGTATAACCCGGCTTCAGGAGGAACGGGACCAGTTCCGGACAGACTGTCATATAGCTCAATCTGAACGAGATCAAGCGGTGGAGAAGGCAACTTCCACGTCCGAGCGTCTGGATAAGGCTCGTGCTGAGCTTCGCGCTCGTGGGAACCATGTTGACTCTATGAGGGCCAACATCTCCCGATTAGAGCAACAGGTCGCTGATCTTCAGACTGCCCGTTCCCAAGTTGATCGCCAGGTCGTGAGCCAGAAGCGAGAGCTTGCTGCTCTACGGGCCGAGCATGCAGCTCTCTCAGCACACTACAAAGACGCCTATAGTCGATTCTGGGCTGTGGCTCGCTCCCTCAACCAAGATGTCGCTCTCCCGACTCCTGCAAGTCAGACACGTCCTCGATCTGGGTCTGAATCGTCCCCAACTCGATCTCACAAGACCCGACGGCTTAATCTTTCCTCCTCCAATTCTCCTGATGATCTCCCTGACCCTGAGGATCCAGATCCTGAGGTTCCTGAGCCTGAACTCCCCGATCTTCCTCAGGAGTCCGAGATCGAGCAAGAAAGCGGCTCTCCTGAGCAGGAAGGCGGCTCTCCTGATCTTCCTCAAGAGTCCGAGATTGAGCAAGAAGGCGGTTCTCCTGAAGATGACGCGGACAACCCCGAGATGTTGGCTGCCTTGGCTAAATCTCGTTCGGATCTTCGTCGATCTAAGCAGTCTGGTGGTGGTCCGAGTCCGTCAGGTACTGCAGGTCATCCCATTAATCGGGTGACGAGGGGAGCGACAACAACCCCTCCGACGACCTACCTGAGCGGTCTCCAGACATTGAAACACCCGCCGACGATCCTGAGTCTATTTCGGACGATGGTGATCCCGAGTCTGGGGTAAGTAAGTCGCTTCCCCATATCCGACAGGCCTCCGAAGCCACGTCTCTAATCCCAGCTCATCCCAAAGTACCAAAATCGGAGTGGATTCCCGGTTTGATTCTCGTCGCCTTTTTCGTCCGGCGGATGTCTTCCCTTGGGACGCTGATCACGTAAGTCACTTGAGCGTCTCCACCCTGAACACGCGAGTGTTGGGCAAACTTTCACTTGGCGTCTCCGAATGGTTGTTTCCCGACGTGGTGTCCACCGCCAAGCCTTCCCGGATCGGGATCGAGGATTTCATTACGGGACCTGGAGTAGATGCCCTGATGTCTCTTGATCCTCCACCTTGGGCCTCTCTGGAATCTACAGAAGAGCCTCTTTCCTTCATAGTTGATTTCATGCCTCCTGGCTTCTGTGAGAAGTACCTGGAGTATGAGGAGAAGCATCTTCAGGCGTTCTGGGAATCCAGTCATTTCTTGCCGATCTCGGACGATATGTGTACTGCTGATGCTGCTTTGACGGCTTACCATGAGGGTCACCGTCAGCGTCGATCTCGGGCTGGAGCTGCTAGGAAGCAATTTTTATTCCGTCATCTTATTCCCGCTTTACGTCGGCAGCGTTTCGATTTGGATATCTTGTTGGATCCTTTCGTCCTCCATTTTCCTAAGCCACGTCATCCCAAGATCTGATATCCTGATGTGTCCACTGCGTCGCTTGAGGACGCATTGTCGGTTGTTGATCTCGCAGAGCCTTGACGTTTGCAGTATCGTCGATCTCCTCCGGAGTACCCAGCGATGCGTATAACCCGTCTTCAAGACAAGCTCGTCAACATATCATCTTCTCAGCCGACTTCCACCACAGTATTACTATAATTCTCCGATTAATCCATTTCTTCCTCATTGTGATATTCTTCTTTTTGTGCGTCGATCTCGAAATATCCACGCCTTCGATCTTTGCGGCACATGGCCACTAGTCGGTTCTCACGCATCATATACACCACTGTCCACCTGATCTACCACCTGTTACTTCGTGATGTGACCAGCTCACTTCACGATCTCGCCTCCTTATGGCTCCTCATGTGATTGCATGACCTCGAATCGATTTCGGTTCGTTCGATCTCGCAAATAGTCATAAAGTAGAGCTCCACAATTAAGATCGGCTTCATCTACCCACGTCGGCTCGTCATATCCTTTCCAGTGTACCAAGAATTCACGTAATGTACGTCCATATCGCGTACGCTTCCCGGATCGCATGTCCACGATCTTTTCGACTTCGTATTCATCATTGTCTAGATCTCGTATCCAGCTGTCCTCAGGCAACAGCGCTTCATCAAAATCATATCGATCTTGATCTGGTAATGTCAACCGCATCTGGGGACGGTCCGGAAATTGTCGTACAGGCTTGATCTTAGAGACATGTACCACCGGAAAGAGTCGATATTCTGTACCGGCGATCTCAAGACGTACTGCGTCTTCCTCCATTAGTTCCAACACACGGAAGGGACCGTGCCACATATGTGCCAGCTTACGCGCATATCCTTCCTTGACTCGATCTAGGTATAACCACACTTGAGTTCCAACTTCGACCTTGTGTGGTAGGACCGTTTCATTGTGTCGATCTGCCCTTTCTTGGATCGCATCTCGTAGTTTCTCATTAACCTGCTCACGTGCTTGCTGATATTGCTTCTGGATACGGTATCGCCACCGACGGGGTTCACGATCTCGTCTTCTCGTTGATCCTAATGGTATCATTGCTTCCAGCGTGGATCGTGGATCCCAGCCGTGCAACAGATAGAACGGGGTATCTCCTCGTACGCGATCTTGGGCAGTATTGAGCGCGAAGGTGAAGCGCTCCGCATATTCGTCCCAATCTCCCTGATCGATATCTTCAACATACATCTTGACTGCACGAGTTAACGTTCCCACCATCCGCTCGGTTGTACCGTTTGCTTGCGGGCGGTATGCCATTGTAGCTCGCTGTCTCTGTCCCACGATTTGTTGAACGATCTGAAGAAGTCAGACATAAAACCTTGTTCTCGGTCATGTCGGATAGCCTCGCTTGCACCGAATCGACGGAAAACACATTCCTCGTAGTTCTCAGCGACAGTCTGAGCTGTCTTTGATGCGCTAGCTTTCGCGATCACATATCCAGTGAATAAATCGATCCAGATCAGCAACTCGGTATTTCCTTTGTGTGATCTTGGTAACGACGGTATGTGATCCATGTGTGACGATGTGCCTCTGAATTTTCTAGGCACACCCGCAGCTGCCCAGCCGGGACAACCCACACACTGATTCGGACAAGAGATGATGGTTTTCAAGATGGGTATTGAGTGGGACTGCTGGGTGAATTGATGGTTTGGCCTTTGGGAATGCAGATGTTCGGTTACGGAGAGGCTCACAGGTTGGAAGCGTACGCCCTGAATGGGTACCACATTCACGATGCAATTACGACGCTCAGTCCGACCGCCGACACCTTGACAACAGGTATCCACGAGAAGGAAGGAAGTGCCCTCGGAGAACGTATCCCGAGGAGCAGCCTACCTTGACGGAACCGAACATCACCCAAAACACCCTGAAACTCCAAGGTTTCCACTATTACGACCCTACCTACACATGTAAACACCAAGACTGTCTCCCTCATCCTGAAAGTTCGATCGCCTACCAGATATGAAGACTCCATCCGAAGTTATGCCGTATACCGCGAATGTACATCCCGAATAACAATACATCCTGAATGGCCAAGTGACTGTCGAAGAACAAGACCGAAGCTCAAGTTGCTGAAGATAAGTTCAGTCCGGTAGTCAGTTTACTGACATTCAAGCGGAGTCAAGACAGTGCGACCCAAGAGTATGATTACACCGTACAAGAACAAGACCAGTGCTGCTGATCTCAGAAGAGCCGAGACATCTTTGATGAGTGTATGCAGATCCAAGTTCGACGTGACATTCCAAGTATAATGAGACCAAGTCTACCCGAGTGTGACCTCACGAGGTAAAGGAAGACCGCCAAAGAAGTACCAAGACTACCAAGATTGAAGAAGAATTAAGAATGCCAAAGAGGTAGAAGATAATTTTGAACAGAGTTTGATTTGTGTCGTGAAGCACAAGTGTCTTCGAGTTTGATTTGCGTTGTAAAGTACAAGCGTCCCTCGGAACACAGGCGACCAAGGGAGGTCGCCGTGTTACTCTATACATCTCGTCGAGGAAGGACTACCTGGAGGACCGCTCACATTAGGAGGGCCCCAGAGTGAGGACGACCAAGGCTGCGCTAACCGCGTAATAACTCTCAACACGTTCAAGTCGAATTAACTTGGGGACCAGTGGGCTTGAACACTCGGAGTGATCCGGTTATTTTATTTGTTAAGTTGCTAGTGGACACTCCGAGTGCCCCTTGCATTTCATATTCATTTCCCTGCGATCTTAGGAGGTTTGGTAGTGATCACCCCTAGGATTTGACTGTTGATTACTGTGTGTTTAGGAAAGACATTCTATTGTTTCCCTCGAGCATTTCGAGGGTGGTGCGCGTAGGGCATCCCGAAATCTACCTGTATTCGGGCGTGCTAACTAACTGACAGGCTGCATATTGTATATTCAAACTCTGTATTATTTTAGGTTATCTTTTGGGAAGAAGGTCTTTACTCGTGATCTCCCAACCCACATTCAGGACCCCCAGGATACGTACAACCTGGAAGTTCTTACATTTTCTGTGTGTCTATCTTAGGAATACAAAATACCCGGTGAAACCCGGTCCGCCGAATTAATCGACACCTATAGAGATTGCACATGGTCACACGCCAACCTGGATTGAGTCTAGCACTTGATCCAGGACCTGTACTACCCGAAAAGTCGAAGGACCACCCCCCACTCTTCGGGCGCGCTATACTTCGGGCGGTCAAGTGTTCACCCACTTCGCCACACATACCGATAATCTGGAACGGATACGTAGCTTGTAAATTGCCGAGCGATTCCCCGTGTATCGTAGGTCGTCCTTTTACCGCCTCGCAATCTATGCACTGACCCACGTAGCGTTGCACACTCTGATATAGTCCGTGCCAGTGGAAGTGAGGTCTGATCTTATGATACGTCCGTCCGATACCTTGGTGACCACCTTCCAAACTTGAATGATAGTGATGCATAAGATCTTTTTGCAATGTTTCAGGCACTACGAGCTTGACCATAAGATCGCGATCTTCGTCGGACTGCTTGGTCGGCGGAAAATAAAACAACAACCCTGATTCATCTGTCTCATAGCGATCTGCACTCTTAGCGCAGCTTTTCGCTTCAGCCGAAGTAAGCTCTTGTACGTCCCCTCGCAGGTAAGCTGTAAGATCGACGATCCATTTCGCCTCGTCTTGAGCTCGGGTAATACACTCCATCCTCATTCTTTGCACTATCTCTTCTTGTAACACCTGCGAGCAACATATCTTACGTGATCTTGTGACAGCAGCGATCTTGACTGTGGCTGCATCATCCTTAGCTATTAGCAACTCGTCCAATCAATTGAGAGTCATGAGATCTTGGCGCTCCTCTTCCTTCACGATCACAACTCCACTTCCGCGACGTAATGCGGCACTCGCCAGACTGTCTGCGCTTTGGTTCCAGTCTCGCTTCATATGAAGGAACTCATGGTTGGGTCAAGATCGGAGACATTCCAGTGCCTGCTGTCGTAACAACGTTAACCCCGGGGCTTTGCATTCGATCTCACCCTTCATTTGTCTGATCACCAAGTTAGAATCTCCATAGATATTCAGGCGCCCCCTGTCCATACCTGACACGAAATCGAGGCACAGAAGCAGACCATGGTACTCGGCTTCATTCACTGTAAGATCGAGCTTGTACTTCGATTCTGCTGAGATCACCGTCCATTCTGGTAGGCTCCACACAATTCCACTGTATGCTCCGCCACTTCGCTTCACACGTGCTGATCCATCAAAACTCACAACTAGTAATCTCTCATCTGGCTCCACTGTTCGAGGGTGCATCGAGATCACTTGTCGTGGTTGTTTCCTGGGAGCGATCGAAGTCAAGATCGAGTCCACTTCCTTGCGGGGCGTAATACTCGCCGCGATCACACCTAAGATCTCGTCCTCCCCTCTAGTACATTTGACGATCTCAAGCGTCCAGCTCGACAGAAGTGCAGCCCATCGCCCTAACCTTCCTTGCAACCCGGATGAATGAAGTAACCACACCAACGTAGAGTGGCGCATCAATACTTTAATCGACCTTGTCACGAGTTGAGTATAGCAGATATCTAGTATCCTGAGCAGAACCAACACTTCTTGTCGACCATACCATAGTTGATCTCGTTCGGCTTGAGTGTGCGACTAGTGAAAGTCACTGGTTTATACACTCCATCATGTTCGTGCATCAGGGCAGCTGAGATCGCCCACTTGCTGGCGTATACAACCACCACCGGTTGTCGATCCACATCAAAGTGTTGTAAGATCGGAGCGTTCACGATCTTGTTCTTTAAAGTGGCGAACGCTGTTCTAGCCTCAGTCCACCTGCAATCCTCTTCTGCCACGACACCCTCATCGCCCCCAGTCGATTTTATCTTCCGAGCGATCTCGTAGAAATCCGCTTCACGTAGCTCGTACAGAACTGATGCGTAGATCGCAAAATCTTCAATAAATCGGCTGTAGTAGTTGAGACTCCCCAAGAATGATTGCATCGATTTTAGGTTGGTGGGGAACGGTAATTCTTGGAAAGCCGACAAATCCTTTGGGTGTGTCTCCAAACCTTCAGCTGATACACGATGACCTAGATAATCCACCTTTTGCCGACCCCAGAAGCTTTTGGCGACGCTGATGGACAGATTCCACTCGTCACAGGCACCCAGCAGCTTTTCACCTTTTCGCACAACGCATCCCACGATCTTCCGGTTACCAGTATGTCGTCGATGTAAGATCGACGTCCCAACACGGACTCATTTCTTTCTAGATCAGGTTCCCCTGTCTCGAATACGTCCTTTCGGTCAGATCGATCTTGATCTTGGGTCACCTTCAAGAACCCACGCAGTGCATTGTCTAGGAGTCTCTGGTAGATCTGGGGAGCGTTTTTAAGTCCGAACGGCATTCGATTCCACTCAAACAGTCCAAATGGAGTAATAAATGCCGAGATCGATCGGGCTCGGTCCGTCACGGGCACTACCCAGAAACCGCTGGCCATATACAAAGAACAGTACCAGAGAACCTTGTCGAGATCATCCAGCAAATCATTGATCAGAGGCATAGGGTATATCATGAGCATTATCAAGCTATTGACCAGACGGTAATCCATACACAACCTGATGTCGATCCAATTCTTCTTGATGATCACAACTATGGGTGATGCCCAAGGAGACGTCGAGTGTCGGATCATCCGAGCAGATAGTAGTCCCTTGATTAGTTGATATAATTTTTCGCGGAACTGTATCGCCACCTTGCGACAACGTTGAGCGACCGGCTTTGCATTCCCCACATCTATGTCACATACCACTCCCTTTGCCGCTGGTGGTAAGGCATTTCCCTTTCCGATAAGAAGGTGCTTCCGTTTCCAGATAATCTGCACAAAACGCTCGATCTCCACCTGGGTGTTGATCTTGGCATCCCCTATTTGAAGATCTTCGATCTTGACTTCTTCTGTGGTCGCGGTTATGTCTGGTAGCACAGCCGTTTGATCTTCCACATCCTCTTCGAATAAAGTTCCCCCTTCCTTGATGCTACGGCCGCGCGTCTGGGGGGATCAAGGTCGAGATCATCTGGGTCGTACTCATGAAGGTTTGGGTGTTGATCTGGCAACCCCACCGACTCCATATCCACATCTCGATCTTCTGCTGGTGATGAGATCACGGGATTGATAGCGCCTTGTTGTTCCTTCAAGAATCGGCTCATCACCGCCTGTAAGTACGATTCCAACTTCGCATTCGACCCTTGTGTTATGTTCGGCGCGATGACGTTCATCGTTCGCTTGGTCTCTTGATCCCCACGCTGCCTTAGCATGGCAGCACCTGAAGGGCCTAGCGTCATCCGAGGTGGGTCATCTGCACTGTCGGTGTCAACTTCCTCGGTCGCCGACTCGTAATGCGAGGATGTTCCTGTCTGATCTTCGAATGTGAGTGCTGGTAGCGATTTTAGCATGTCGTCAGTCGATCTCGGCGCGGCCTTGGTTGTTACGTTCTTCTCACCCACTAAGGGCTTCAGTAGATCAAAGATCGACATTAAAGCCGTGTTGATCGTGCTGAGCCTCGTATCGAAAAGATCGTTAGCGTCGAACGATCCTGCGGTGATCCCACCTTCCTTGATCAGATGTAATAACGCTTTTGCAGCTTCCAGTTTGCTCGACCTTGCAGTTGGTTTCTGCACTGGGCCTTTTAGATCGCTGATGACCTTTGGCTTGATAATCTACATAACGGGGTTCTTGATCAAGAAGGTGTGAAGTTCCTTCTTGTGGTATGCGATCTCGAGTGACTCATCAGTCCACGCTGTTTTAAGATCGTCTTGGTCATCAGCGTCCGATCCTGGTACTTTCAACTTCTTCCGCAGGGGCTTCGATCTTGCTGACTTCTTTTTTGTGCTCGACTTGGAGACGAGCGTTTGGATGGCTTTCGCCGGTGGACTTTCGTCCTGTAGATCGCGACCAAGTCGGAATCTGCTGGGGTCCCCGAAGGGACCTGGGGAGGAGGTAGAGGCTTCTCTTCTAAGTCCGTAGCCGGACCCTCCTCTGTTCCGTCGGTAGAGCTCCTCCCAAAGCTCTGCCGATCCGCGGATCGATCTTGATTCAGCGGTGTCGTTGGTGATTCGATCTCCGACGACCCTGGTTTCCCTGATCTAAGATCAGCATGCGCTTCTTCATGGGCCTCACGGTGAAATCCCGAGTCACCCAAAGATCCGGGCACGCGCACCATTGTGGCGAAGTGGTTCTGCGAAATCGCAAGATCGCAGGAGTCCTCTTGCACACTGCGCCCGAACTGCCGACTAACGGAGGGGGTACTCCGATCTTCCGTGAAGTTACTTGATCTCACCTTGTGTACCCGTCGGTGGGACTAGATCGCTCCTCGGGTGATCTCGATAGACGCGCTTGTTAATGATCTTGATGTCTGACAGGACAGCGGGAGAGGTGGGACATGTGGTGTAGCGGGATCAGCAAAATCTGTGAGATCGCTAGATCCAACTTCCCACCAATGCCCGGACACCGACTAACGAAGGGGGCCCTCCGATGATCCGTGATCTGCTGAACTTGCTCACCTTGTGTACCCGTCGGTTGGGCTGGATCTTCCTCTCTTGGTGACTGCTAAGTTGCTCGATCTGAGTTGGTTGAACGTCTTGGCGTGACGTTGGGGTCGTAGAGTGGTGTGGAAGTCTCCACTCCACTCGCCAGTAGTAGATCCGGGGTCCAAGCGACTAGATCAAGCTTGGATCCGGTGGCCTAGATCTGGATCCGGCCTTGTAGTGATTCCTTTGTAGTAGATTTCCCTTACTGGAGGTCCTTTGATTGCTTGGCGCTTCCTATAGCGCGATCTTGATCGTTGAGAAACCGAAGATCTACCGGCTAAGCAATTAATACCGGGATCTTGGATCTGCACTTAGGGTAAGATACTAGGAGGTTGGATCTAGCCAATATATTATCTAGATATTATCAACCACCCTAGATCTACACACCTAACTCGCTATTAATACCGTAGGACCAATGTAGTTCCCGTTTCCAGGCGCGTAGCGGAGCACTTGTGTCGTACAATGCAAATTCGGTTCTGATTTAATGTTAAGACCTATCCCATCCTGTATCCTATCCTTAACGACACATCGACTGATTACGCTATCCTGATCCTTGTCCTTACTTGTCCTCACCATCATAGCAGTCGACATCCTTGCAGATCACCCTGGATCTGAACCATAAACATTAGATCACTAGTCGCAATGTTGTGATCTGGACTTCTCCTTTCTCCAATATCGTAATCATCCACCGTAATATCCAGATCACGCGTCTCCCGAGTCAGATCATGCCTTAATAGGCCAGATCATGCTGATCCAATTCCAGATCGGCTTAATCTCCTTGATCTAGGGTTTCCATGGCTGATCCAATGATAATACTTCGTAATAAGCATAACCTTCACGTATCCAAGCTTACTCCATGCTGTTAATCCTCCGATCATCGTCCAGCTCTACCGTAATATATCCCGATCCCGGATCACTCGGATCCGTCTATGGATCTAGGTTCATTAGTCCTGATTCAGGTTCCCCGAATGGAGACTGATATGCGAACCGTCCTGGACTTCACGGATATAACTCATGACCTAGATCCAGGCGTCTCGATCTAGATCACCAGTTTCCGTAGCGAAAATAGACATACTGTCACACCCATCTTGCAATCACGCCAGTCCCACGTCATCCATATCTATATGTGATCTTCCCAACCCTTTAGATCTGGGTATATATGCAGATCGTATGTCCATCCATCCATCACGTCCCACCTCGGGTACCACTAGTCTCCATCAATCTTAGTCATTCACTTGGATCGGTGGCTAGATCCATCCACATCAGCTCGTCATTCCATCTAATCACATCACGTTGGGTCCAGACACATCGAATCGGATCTTTCCTGGATATTCCGATGACAAATCTTTCAAATCCACTTCGATATGATTTTGATGAAGCGCTGTTGCCTGAGGACAGCTGGATACGAGATCTAGACAATGATGAATACGAAGTCGAAAAGATCGTAGACATGCGATCGGGGAAGCGTACGCGATATGGGCGTACATTACGTGAATTCTTGGTACACTGGAAAGGATATGACGAGCCGACGTGGGTAGATGAAGCCGATCTTAATTGTGGAGCTCTACTTTATGACTATTTGCGAGATCGAACGAACCGAAATCGATTCGAGGTCATGCAATCACATGAGGAGCCATAAGGAGGCGAGATCGTGAAGTGAGCTGGTCACATCACGAAGTAACAGGTGGTAGATCAGGTGGACAGTGGTGTATATGATGCGTGAGAACCGACTAGTGGCCATGTGCCGCAAAGATCGAAGGCGTTGATATTTCAAGATCGACGTACAACAAAAAGGATATCACAACGAAGGATATGGAATGTTTTGCAAGAGCATGGAGGTTATTGGCCAAAAAGATCCCAGGTTATACTATTTCAACGTTAGATCCCGTCGCAGAAGATGTCGCATTAACACCTTGTCTCAGAAGCGTAGAAAATGCGATGCTGAGTGATCCGCAATGATCCGTGAGAAATAGGCGTTACTATTATAAACACCAATGGTTGATGACCAATAGTCTATCCGTTAATGTAACGGCGGTCACGTCGCCAGATCTTAATGTGACGAGGCTTCAGGAAGTGAAGGTGTGATCCTGCGGAACTTTCTAGATCGATCTGAGACGACCCTTGAACAGCGATGAGTCAAGTTGACATGAGGCATTGAGACAAGACCAAGATGGGAAAGGGTATAATGGTGCAATTTGTTAACTCCATATCAAGTACTTACTACGAGCATGAAGGTCCAGCGCGACTTTTATCTAGACACTCAGAGGCGGAGGTTTACTCGCTACTACTTGATCTCGTTCGACCCGAGCGGCGGGATTGGAATTAATCTCGTTCCTCCTGAAGTGAGATGATATGGCGATCCTGCACGTTGACCTGACATTAAAGCCGACAAGCCTGAACTCTGAACCGGCAGCTGCCGTTGGGACACCGACAACGACTGATCCTAATCTTTAACTTGATGACTGAGATTGATGATCCCGGCTAGTGGACTGTGCTATGGGAGGTTGATTACAGTTGGTCATAATCTCCACGGTGTGTGGAAATAGCGGGTGCTCGAGGTCATGGACTAATTCATCGCGTCGGTCTTGGCGAAATTGGGCCAAAGGGATGACGTACGGCTATCTGACGAACTTGAAAGCGACAGCAATGATCTTGCAGAAGAAAATAGATCTGGGACAGGGAAGATCGACGACCGTTTGAATCTCCCGAAATGACGAATAATCTATATTTGTCAGACCTGGTCGATCTAGATCTTAGACATGGAAGGTCGACGACAGTACCAACCTCAGGCGCCAGTGACGTCGAACGAGGAGACAAGTCTTGATCTTACATCAGCAAAAGATTATTGGAAGGTGTGGCTCGAGGCGAAGTTGGCATGGAACCTGGACTACGCTGCAGCGAGCGAAAGCAGTTATGCTGCAGTCACTCGTGCAGGGGACGGTTGTGGTGAAGCAGATAAGAAGTTTTCCGATCTCGATCTCGTCCCGTCAATCGAAATCAAGAGCAATCCCTCTCTACGGTGATCCTCGATATAGTGACACTCACTATAATGACCCAGTGAATGCGTGCTCCATCATCCCCGCCCAAGACGATTGTACCCACGCGATATCGATCCTGACAGGTAAATATCGATCTTAACTTTATTATGGATATTAGGAAGCCAGTGCAATACGGATAGCCACAGATGGGAAGCATAGGACATTAACCATTAATTCAGAGTTGTTTTTACCTTCTACTACACAAGTCTTCCTTCATCTACGATATTCCGGGCAGGGATAAACAAGATTGGCCCTCCCGACGTCACGCAGGATCAAGATCGACACTAAGTAGAACCCCTGCGCCCAGATTGCTTGGCTGAACGTTCGTCAACCCTCAAATCTCAAGACCCCGCTATAGGAAGCGGCAAGCACGTATTGGAAGTATTGGATAAAGGTCACACACTGACCACAAGACCCCCCAGGCTAAGGTCGACACTGGTCAGAGCAAGATCGATCGAGTACAACCAAGATCGAAGCTCAATAACTACACGGTGCAGCGAGTATATGTATCCCCGCGGCTGCCACCTCTCCCGCTGTCCTGTCAGACAACAAGATCATTAACAAGCGCGTCTATCGAGATCACCCGAGGAGCGATCTAGTCCCACCGACGGGTACACAAGGTGAGATCAAGTAACTTCACGGAAGATCAGAGTACCCCCTCCGCTAGTCGGCAGTTCGGGCGCAGTGTGCAAGAGGACTCCTGCGATCTTGCGATTTTGCAGAACCACTTCGCCACACCGTCGTGTGTCAATACGGCTGATCCATTTGAGTAGCATGCGGATGTGCGGGTGTGCGACCGGAAAGTCATATCCGGACGCGGCGATGAAATGGCGAACGCCACGGAGTACTGCCAGAATAGAGTCGCTCCGAACGGATTCCCCGGACCCAAAGCCAAACTGGAAGCCGTAGAGAACAAAATCCGAGATGTATTGGAGTTGAGGCTCAAGGGGTATGCTGGTAAACCACGCGGGAATACCGCGCCGCGATGTCCATGTAATCCATTTCTCAGCGCTCGGCTGTATTGGTCATATGTGGAATTGGCAACGGAGTGAGCGCGGAGATACGCTGCCAGATTTGGTTCAAGCCTTGGATATCGACGGTCTGTGAGACCCGCAACCCATCACGTGTTAGGGATGCAAACCGAGTCGCAAAAGATGAGTTAGCAGCGATGCGGAAACCAGCGTAAGCGCGAGTATTGTCGACACCAGCGATGTAGGATACCGAAAACGGAGTTGATGCGACGTTTCTGTGGTGAAGTGGATTTGAAAGATTTGGCATTGGAATATCCATGAAAGATCCGATTTGGACGTGATCGGATCTGACGTGATGTGTTTGGAGTAGATGACGAGCTGATGTGGGTGGATCTGGTGGTGGATCCAGTTGATGGATAAGATTGATGGAGATTAGTGACACCTTGGGTGGGACGTGATAGATGTATTGACATACGATCTATACATATACACAGATCCGAAGGGTTGGGAGGATCACATAAGGATATGGATGATGTGGGACTGGCGTGATTACGAGATGGGTGTGGCAGTATGTCTATATACACTGTGGAAACTGGTGATCTAAGTCAAGATGTCTGGATCTAGGCTATAATCTACATCCGTGAAGATTAGATCGGTTCGCATATCAGGTTCCATTTAGGGAACTTGGATCAAGGCTTGTGGACCTAGATCCATAGGCGGATCCGAGTGATCCAGGCTCGAGATATATTACGGTAAAGCTGGATGATTATTGGGGATTAACAATCATGGATTAAGCTCGGGTACGTTATGATTACGATTATCACAACGTACTACCACTGGATCATGCATGGAAACCCCAGATCAAGGAGATCTACCTGATCTAGCCGATCTGGGATTGGATTAGCATGATCTGGCTTATTAAGGCATGATCTGACTCGGGAGACGCGTGATCTGGATATTACGGTGGATGATTACGATATTGGAGAAAGGAGAAGTCCAGATCACAACATTGCGACTAGTGATCTAATGTTTATGGTTCAGATCCAGGGTGATCTGCAAGGATGTCGACTGCTATGATGGTGAGGACAAGTAAGGACAAGGATCAGGATAGCGTAATCAGTCGATGTGTCGTTAAGGATAGGATACAGGATGGGATAGGTCTTAACATTAAATCAGAACCGAATTTGCATTGTACGACACAAGTGCTCCGCTACGCGCCTGGAAACGGGAACTACATTGGTCCTACGGTATTAATAGCGAGTTAGGTGTGTAGATCTAGGGTGGTTGATAATATCTAGATAATATATTGGCTAGATCCAACCTCCTAGTATCTTACCCTAAGTGCAGATCCAAGATCCCGGTATTAATTGCTTAGCCGGTAGATCTTCGGTTTCTCAACGATCAAGATCGCGCTATAGGAAGCGCCAAGCAATCAAAGGACCTCCAGTAAGGGAAATCTACTACAAAGGAATCACTACAAGGCCGGATCCAGATCTAGGCCACCGGATCCAAGCTTGATCTAGTCGCTTGGACCCCGGATCTACTACTGGCGAGTGGGGTGAAGACTTCCACACCACTCTACGACCCCAACGTCACGCCAAGACATTCAACTAACTCAGATCGAGCAACCCCCTTCGTTAGTCGGTGTCCGGGCATTGGTGGGAAGTTGGATCTAGCGATCTCGCAGATTTTGCTAATCCCGCTACGCCACAGCTGCCACCTCTCCCGCTGTCCTGTCAGACATCAAGATCATTAACAAGCGCGTCTATCGAGATCACCCGAGGAGCGATCTAGTCCCACCGACGGGTACACAAGGTGAGATCAAGTAACTTCACGGAAGATCGGAGTACCCCCTCCGTTAGTCGGCAGTTCGGGCGCAGTGTGCAAGAGGACTCCTGCGATCTTGCGATTTCGCAGAACCACTTCGCCACAGTTTCACTACGACTCCACCATTTAACGCAGTTGTGGATGCACCTCGACTCCGTGTCATAGTACGCGAACTGGTAGACCAGAACTACTTCTCGCTGAAAACACAAATAACCATCAAAGGGCATCCCAAAATACAGATGGCGTGGTTGTAGAACCATCTTGTGAGGGAGGTGGCTGAAGCAATTTGGGACTTCCAGCTTGGTCCCTGGTTTCAGGTACTACTAAAGCGTCAAGGAGAACGGTCTCTCATTTTGGATTTGGGAATAAGAGTGCTTGTACATTTGATGGAAACAAGTTATTTGTTGGATTTGTCAAGGAAGTGCCCCGCGCATAAAAATAAGGTCATTCAACTTTCGATATTATTCTAAAGTGGCAAAACGTCTCAATGAGGTTCACTTTGCAACTTCGGCAAAAATATTTGCTGAAGCAGGGCGTAAAAGAAGCCGTCAAGAGGAACTTAATCGAATTATCCACACCATCACCAAATCGGATAACTGTAGACGTGTAACTCTGCTTTTAGAGACGCTTCGTGTGGTAAACAACAATTTGTCATTCAGAATTGGAGAGTATGAGGAATCCGCATTACTGTCAACACATACAAGGAAATATGAATTTCAAACAACTGTTTAAACTTCCAACGTGACGGATGCGGTTGCTGAATTGTATCAATCCGGTGTTACCGCTGTTTCGAAGTTTCTGGCCGAAACAAAATACCAGGTGTGGCATTACTCGCAATGAATGCGGATTTCTGGGTTTCGAAGACACAAGGTGCCAAGTTGCTTGGGTTGTGGTTCTTGATCAATCGAAACAATACGTATCTATCGATTTTGCTGGAGACGCGCCATTTTAATCCTCGCTACGTTGGGAGAAACGGTGATTTATGAAAACCGTTTGGACATTGGATTGTTGCGCTTCAATGTGACTTTGGGCTGACCGTCAAGGTCGTTTTTGGAGCTACAAGCAAAATAGGGGCTTACGTAAAGCGTATGATGGAGTCTAAACTCAGCTTGAGATGAGTGGTGTTTTCCTCATCATAAACAAATGGTTCTACCAAGTCTGCATTTAGTATTACGCCTCAAATGAGTAGTTCTAAAAATTTGAATATGACAGATTTGATTTCACAAGGTCTCCCACCAGTCACCAGACGGATTATTGAGAAGTACGAGGAATTATGAATTTGGTTTGCTGAGCGAATTGTAAATGCACTCCGCGAGCGTAAGACACCTCCTGGAGATTTCCGCTAGTTGAAGAACGACCGACACTTCTTCAAATGTATGTTTTACTAGAACCAATTACCATCATTAATACCCACAGTCAAAGCGAGAGTGCCAAACAGTTGAAGTTCATGGATTATTGTACAAACTACGACGAACGGGTTTAGATGAAACACAGCGACTCCTTGATTGTTTTTGGAAACGATATACTTTCGAGTACATGATCTTACCCTTTGGTCAAATGCACACGAAGTTTATTTGGTAAACCGTTCTATGCCCCCCCTCTTTAAAACTTCAGAAGGCCACCTCGGCAAAATAGTGATGTTGTGCTGATCACAGTATGTGGTTGACCAAGAGAATATACACCTTAGAATGACTTCGGAAGAAATTAATGATTTGGTGGTGACCGTACGTACTGAGGTGATGAATAGATTACGACCATTATTGGTTTCTGTTGCTATTGACGCTGAAGTAGCTGACCATGCTCAACAGCCATATTCCCGCTTCTGTGACCAGCGAGAGGCTGGATAAGAAAGTCACGACTCTGGACAAAACATTTTAAGTGACTTGGTAGAGCTATTTGGCCATCAACCAGATCAAACTGGACACGGAGGTTTTCACGAAGAGCGTATAAAGCAGAACTTCAGAAATGGATGTCTGATCGAACATCACTTCTTAAGGTCCCCGGTGACAAGACATAAACACAGCTCGAATTTTAGAAACATCAGTCTTTAAGCCTCCATTACCGTATCTTGCCGATCGTTGCCAGTATTATCTTCGCAATCCCAGCGTCATCAGCACAGATTGAATAAGATTTTGGAGTCTGCGGGATGATGGTAACTAGCCATCGAAGAGGTATCGCAAAACACAACATCGACATGCGCAGCTTAATCAATCGGGATACGCGTTTTGTAGAGAGCACGAAGTGGCCAAAGATGAGTTCGAATGAAGTTGCTGCAGGGTTACCTAGTAGCCCATTTGAGCAAGTCGGGTTAGAAGGAACATGAGCCAGAAATACTCATGACCTTCTTTTCAGAAAATCCTGAGCTGGTACTCCAATACCCCAACTGACGAATGGCCGGTCAACCTAGTGCAATGAGTAAATCAAACAAACAATCATGCTGATGTAACTTTGATCGTTAATAACACCAATATATACATTTTGTAATGTTGTATGTCAATTTCGGACTTGTGTTATCGATCATAAAATAACGTTGTTTGTGGTCTTAGTATTATACTAGCCGAGCGCCGCAGCTACGCGGCAGTAGTAAATCGTTGGTTGATGCTGGCAATAACATTGTATGTACTGCCCATCCTTTGCTTTAATTTAAACTACCACCGTTATCTTGATCTCAATATAAATGTTATTTTGCCCATTGGTCATGCAGAGTTTCTAACATATCCTTTAACAATTTCAGGTTGTATCGATACTTAGGTAGATTTCGTTCCGCTCGCGGCTACACGCTCTCTGTACTATCATACACCCCGCAGAAATAGCAATCCTCATTTCGATCGGTCCGCGAGACCCACTACTCGTGGTGGTTGAGATACAGTATCGTGATGGGAAACGGTTATTACCGCTTTATTTATTCTGTCTATTGTTTTAGTCTCCATATCATGTCCTGGAACAAATATGATCTATAGTATCGTGTTACATTTTGGTAGTAGGTATCGTGTATCACTTGTGATTCTGGTTTAGGGTTGGCATTATCGCTGTCCCTTTCCGTCTTGGCTTGTGTGGATCTCTCTATCGTGTATCGAGTTTGATCCTGCATCGAGTTGATCGCATCATCGCATGTCGCATCTATCTTCACGGCGCGATTGTACCATCATCGTGTAGTGTTAATCTTCTTTTCGTGTTGCTATAGCATCTGTTCCAATGTTGTGACATTATAGTATCAATATTGTTTTCGTCTTTGCTTTCTGGATCCCATTATCACGTTGCTTGCTACTTGGAGGTTGTCCCACGTATAGCCCACGTGATCCATTATTATAGTCCCAGTATCACGTGTTGTGTAAGCTGTTGGACTATGCATCGTGTTGGTTTCATTATTGCCTATCGTTTATTTCGTTAATTACATCGACTATCGTGTTTTCCAGTTTGCGTAGCTTCTCTCAGCGTATTTAATTCGTTAGTCTTACGCTCCCTACATTTTACTATCGTCGGTTTCTGGACCATGGTATTTTCAGCATTAACAATCATCGTGGTGTTGCTAACATCTGTGTTTCTCCTGTAACCCATAGCAGCGTTTAGCCATCGTGTGTGTATCGCCAGAGGAGGGCAACCAGTATCACATTAATCCTTGTCTATCGCGTATTGCGGTCTTGGCCTGGCCGTCTCTGTTTTGTGTAAATCCTAGCTTCAGCCATTATTGTATTGTTTAACGATTGAATATATATGGTATCAATTTGATCAAATAGTCGCATACAACCAGCAAAAGTGATATCTTCCGTTTTAGAACTGTTAATCAATTTATTTTGATCAATAATAGTCTTCTCATCAATCATCTCTGAAATATCATGTTTCCTTGCTTTCTATTTTGAAACGGGGGCAAATGGTATTAGAAAGGACTCACTAAAGTGCGACATGTTGACCTCTCCAAATGACTGTTGTAAGTACGATTATGTTGACCACATCACCCGATCATTGGCCAGTCGAGGTCGCCTTTGCTTCGCTCGGCAGCAAAATAGCCAATCGGGGCCGCACGTATTCAAGGCGAATGGCGAAATCGTACTTATGGCAGGTGCTCGCTAAAAAACTGACGGACGGACTGACGGATACGATACTCGAGTTGTTTTTTAACTGTTTACTTCATTATTATTCTTCCGCAGGATGGCCGTAAAAATTTGGACCAACGCAAGGATATTGTCTTAAACGGGGTGGAAGTTCGCCTCAGGGCCACGCCATCACGGCATACGCTGCGTCCGCCAAATCACGGTTCTGCACGGGACCGGATCAATGTGCTCCGGAAGAACATACGCAAAGAGCAAGACGCGTGGCGGCGGCTAGTACTAGACATGGATTTGCTCGAGCAATGTCCCGAGATAGTGATCAGCCCCTTTGGGGTTATGGACAAAGGAAACGATGACGCCACATCATCTGGCCCCACCATCCACGATCTTTCGTTTCCTGAGGGTTCTCCAATCAACGACTGCATGAATCAAGACAGCATCACGAAGCCATACTACAGACACTGACGACGTGGCTACAGAGATTCTCAGGGCGAAGTACAACCACCCTGGCACCGAGATCCACGTGATGGCAGGCGATGTCGCGTCTGCTTTCCGCAACATCAGCATTCACAGCAACAGCGTCTACTTGTTCGCTGGACTGATCGAAGAGGAGAGCGGCCTTGTCATTGAGCTTCCAGCACCTTTTGGCTGGACCGGCTCGCCGGGCTTCTACGAGATTTTTGGTGGGGCCATCTCTCATGTCCACGGTTCTCATACAAATACGATTTGTCCGACTGGATTCAAATATCATTGGGTTCACCACCGCACCAACGTTACAGCAAATATTAGCTCATCTTGCAGAGAAATGGATCGCTCTCTCCGCTTTGCTATGGTCACCATACTTCGCGCCGATGCCATCAACGACAATAAGTTAACAGGTTGGAGAACAAGCCAGCGTGTGCTCGGTCTTGAGTTCGACTCTGAAGTAGGACGGGTATCTATGCTAGCCACGAAAATTCGGAAGGCTCGGCGTATTGTTGCAGACGTATATTTCTCCGCCTCACTGTCACGCCAGGTGTACCGGTGTCTGATGGTCAAGCTACGGCACGTTGCTACATGTTTCCGCGCCACACGCCCCTTTCTCCAGCGTTTACGGCTATGTGAGAATTGGTGCACAGGTTTCAGCGTGTTCCAATGACGGAAGATATTAAACAAGACTTACTGTGGTGGTGGCACGTGCTACACACACACCTTCTAAACGGCGTGTCGATGGAGTATTTCAAGACACTACAAGTACTGGACGTTGTGATTGAGATGGACGCCTCCGATTTTGGTTTCTGTGCCCTAGATATTTCGGCGCATGAAGCCCTGACCTATCCGTTTACTGCGCAAGAGAGCACATTAATATACACTTTTAAGAATGACGAGGCCAACGGTTTCGACGTTAATTACCGCGAGCTTCTCTCGTGTGCGTTTGCCGTCCAAATGTGGGGTCCGCACGGTGCTGCCAACGTTCCACGCAACGGTAGGCCGCTCCACTTCCACATCGACTACACCTCGGCTATCACTTGGCAAAACATGCAATCGTCGCGCAATCCGCGTGCTCAAGGGATCATTCGACTACTTAGCTGGTGGGACATGTGGTGTAGCGGGATCAGCAAAATCTGTGAGATCGCTAGATCCAACTTCCCACCAATGCCCGGACACCGACTAACGAAGGGGGCCCTCCGATGATCCGTGATCTGCTGAACTTGCTCACCTTGTGTACCCGTCGGTTGGGCTGGATCTTCCTCTCTTGGTGACTGCTAAGTTGCTCGATCTGAGTTGGTTGAACGTCTTGGCGTGACGTTGGGGTCGTAGAGTGGTGTGGAAGTCTCCACTCCACTCGCCAGTAGTAGATCCGGGGTCCAAGCGACTAGATCAAGCTTGGATCCGGTGGCCTAGATCTGGATCCGGCCTTGTAGTGATTCCTTTGTAGTAGATTTCCCTTACTGGAGGTCCTTTGATTGCTTGGCGCTTCCTATAGCGCGATCTTGATCGTTGAGAAACCGAAGATCTACCGGCTAAGCAATTAATACCGGGATCTTGGATCTGCACTTAGGGTAAGATACTAGCAGGTTGGGTTGGATCTAGCCAATATATTATCTAGATATTATCAACCACCCTAGATCTATACACCTAAATCGCTATTAATACCGTAGGGCCAATGTAGTTCTCGTTTCCAGGCGCGTAGCGAAGCACTTGTGTTGTACAATGCAAATTCGGTTCTGATTTAATGTTAAGACCTATCCCATCCTGTATCCTATCCTTAACGACACATCGACTGATTACGCTATCCTGATCCTTGTCCTTACTTGTCCTCACCATCATAGCAGTCGACATCCTTGCAGATCACCCTGGATCTGAACCATAAACATTAGATCACTAGTCGCAATGTTGTGATCTGGACTTCTCCTTTCTCCAATATCGTAATCATCACCGTAATATCCAGATCACGCGTCTCCCGAGTCAGATCATGCCTTAATAAGCCAGATCATGCTAATCCAATCCCAGATCGGCTAGATCAGGTAGATCTCCTTGATCTGGGGTTTCCATGCATGATCCAGTGGTAGTACGTTGTGATAATCGTAATCATAACGTACCCGAGCTTAATCCATGATTGTTAATCCCCAATAATCATCCAGCTTTACCGTAATATATCTCGAGCCTGGATCACTCGGATCCGCCTATGGATCTAGGTCCACAAGCCTTGATCCAAGTTCCCTAAATGGAACCTGATATGCGAACCGATCTAATCTTCACGGATGTAGATTATAGCCTAGATCCAGACATCTTGACTTAGATCACCAGTTTCCACAGTGTATATAGACATACTGCCACACCCATCTCGTAATCACGCCAGTCCCACATCATCCATATCCTTATGTGATCCTCCCAACCCTTCGGATCTGTGTATATGTATAGATCGTATGTCAATACATCTATCACGTCCCACCCAAGGTGTCACTAATCTCCATCAATCTTATCCATCAACTGGATCCACCACCAGATCCACCCACATCAGCTCGTCATCTACTCCAAACACATCACGTCAGATCCGATCACGTCCAAATCGGATCTTTCCTGGATATTCCAATGCCAAATCTTTCAAATCCACTTCACCACAGAAACGTCGCATCAACTCCGTTTTCGGTATCCTACATCGCTGGTGTCGACAATACTCGCGCTTACGCTGGTTTCCGCATCGCTGCTAACTCATCTTTTGCGACTCGGTTTGCATCCCTAACACGTGATGGGTTGCGGGTCTCACAGACCGTCGATATCCAAGGCTTGAACCAAATCTGGCAGCGTATCTCCGCGCTCACTCCGTTGCCAATTCCACATATGACCAATACAGCCGAGCGCTGAGAAATGGATTACATGGACATCGCGGCGCGGTATTCCCGCGTGGTTTACCAGCATACCCCTTGAGCCTCAACTCCAATACATCTCGGATTTTGTTCTCTACGGCTTCCAGTTTGGCTTTGGGTCCGGGGAATCCGTTCGGAGCGACTCTATTCTGGTAGTACTCCGTGGCGTTCGCCATTTCTTCGCCGCGTCCGGATATGACTTTCCGGTCGCACACCCGCACATCCGCATGCTACTCAAATGGATCAGCCGTATTGACACACGACGGTGTGGCGAAGTGGTTCTGCAAAATCGCAAGATCGCAGGAGTCCTCTTGCACACTGCGCCCGAACTGCCGACTAGCGGAGGGGGTACTCTGATCTTCCGTGAAGTTACTTGATCTCACCTTGTGTACCCGTCGGTGGGACTAGATTGCTCCTCGGTGATCTCGATTAAACGCGCTTGTTGTCGATCTTGCTGTCTGACAGGACAACGGGAGAGGTGGCAGCAGCGGGGATACGTCTACTCGCTGCGCCGCGTTGTTATCGAGCTTCGATCTTGGCTGTACTTGGTCGAACTTGCTCTGACTAGTGTCAATCTTAGCTCGGGGGGGGGGTCTTGTGGTCGTTGTGTGACCTTTATCCAATAGTTCCAATACGTGCTTGCCGCTTCCTATAGCGGGGTCTTGAGATTTGAGGGTTGACGAACGTCCAGACAAGCAATCTGGGCGTAGGGGTTCTACTTAGTGTCGATCTTGATCCTGCGTGACGTCGGGAGGGTCAATCTTGTTTATCCCTGCCGGGAATATCGTAGATGAAGGAAGACTTGTGTAGTAGAAGGTAAAAACAACTCTGAATTAATGGTTAATGTCCTATGCTTCCCATCTGTGGCTATCCGTATTGCACTGGCTTCCTAATATCCATAATAAAGTTAAGATCGATATTTACCTGTCAGGATCGATATCGCGTGGGTACAATCGTCTTGGGCGGGGATGATGGAGCACGCATTCACTGGGTCATTATAGTGAGTGTCACTATATCGAGGATCACCGTAGAGAGGGATTGCTCTTGATTTCGATTGACGGGACGAGATCGAGATCGGAAAACTTCTTATCTGCTTCACCACAACCGTCCCATGCACGAGTGACTGCAGCATAACTGCTTTCGCTCGCTGCATCGCACCTTCTTCCCGATCGACTGTTCTCCATGGCTCAAGATCAAAATTCCTCTCCCACTTCGTCTCCTCCAAGAACGACTTCTTCGTTGGATCAACTGAGCATACTTGCGATTGCGGCCACTGCGGCTGATTCCGACCCGCCGCCTTCTCCTTCGTCTCGGCCTAATCCCTCGTGTCCAGAATGTCGTCGGTTGTCTTCAGCACCGACGGCACACGTTCATCGATCTCACCTGGATCTGCAAGTTGTTCGGGACTCCTTCCAGGACATCCTGTCTTCTCTCCGAGGAGTGGAGGCCGCGATCGACCAAGAGTCGATCTTCCGGCAGCTACAAGACGACCACGAAGATCTCCAGCATGCCCACACAGCTTCGATCCACCACCTGGGCGATCTTCATCGTCATCTGGATCACTTGCGATCCCAAGCCAAGCCGTTCGCCAAGTTTTGCCAGGTTCGCTACGACACGCTGATTGATGAGCTGGAGAATTCCAACGTACAGTTTGTGGAGAGCGGATAGGCCGTCGAAGAGCTTGAAGAGAAGCTGGACAGAGTTTCTAAACTCCGCGACGATTACAGTGAGCTGCAGGCCACTTCTAAGAGCACGAACTTGTGTTTAGAAGACGAGATCGACACTCTCAAGCGCCAGGTTCAGAATCTCCAAGCTCAGCTGGCGGCCTTAACCAGTCACCCCAATCTTAGTTCCCCGCCTCCACCTGCACTCGCTCGGCTCTTGTTCAATCAAGATCAAGAACTGGCAGCTGCTCGTCAACGTGACCAGGCCCAAGATCAGTCGCTATCGGACGTCCGTCAGCTCCTAACAGACCGAGATCAAGAATTATCTACGGCTCAGCAGCGATGTCAGACCCTGGAGCGGTCAGAAGCTTCACTAGAAGCGGCGGCTCTCCAGCTCCAGCGTCAGATCGGAGCGCACGATCGACGGATCACCCGACTTCAAGAAGAACGGGATCAGTTCCGGGCAGACTGCCATGCAGCCCAATCTGAACGAGATCAGGCGGTAGCGAAGACCAATTCCACGTCTGAGCACCTGGACAAAGCTCGTGCCGAGCTTCGTGCTCGTGGGAACCATGTTGACTCGATGAGTGCCAACATCTCCCGCTTAGAGCAACAGGTCGCCGATCTTCAGACTGCCCGTTCCCAAGTGGACCACCAATTCGTGAGCCAGAAGCGGGAACTTGCTGCTCTACGGGTCGAGCATGCTGCTCTCTCGGCCCATTACAAGGACGCTTATAGCCGATTTTGGGCTGTGGCGCGCTCCCTCAACCAAGATGTCGCTCTTCCGACCCCGGCCAGTCTGACACGTCCTCGATCTGGGTCAGAGTCATCCCCACCCCGATCTCGCAAGACTCGACGGCTCGATCTTTCATCCTCCAATTCTCCTGACGATCTTCCTGACTCCGAGGGTCCGGATCCTGAAGTTCCCGAGCCTGAACTCCCCGATCTTCCTCAGGAGTCCGAGATCGAGCAAGAAAGCGGCTCTCCTGAGCAGGAAGGCGGCTCTCCTGATCTTCCTCAAGAATCCGAGATCGAGCAAGAAGGCGGCTCTCCTGAGCAGGATGATGCAGATGATCCTGAGATGTTAGCGGCTTTAGCTAAATCTCGTTCGGATCTTCGTCGATCTAAGCCGTCTGGAGGAGATCAGGGTGCTTCGGGAACTGCCGGCCATCCTATCGACTTGGGTGACGAAGGAAGTGATAATATTCCCTCCGGCGACTTATCCGAGCAGTCTCCGGAGATCGATCCACCTGTGGATAGCCCCGATTCCGTTCACGATAACAGTGATCTCGAGTCTGGTGTGGGTAAATCGCTTCCTGATATTCGACAGTCCTCCGAGGCCACTACCCTGACTCCGCCACATCCCAAGGTCCCAAGATCAGAGTGGATTCCCAGCTTGATCACCCGACGTCTTTTTCGCTCGGCGGACGTCTTCCCTTGGGATGTTGACCGTGTGAGTCACCTGAGCATCTCCACCTTGAACACCAAGGTGTTGAGTCACCTTTTGCTCGGTGTCTCCGAGTGGCTATTTCCTGACGTGGCTCCTTCTGCAACACCTTCTCGGATCGAGATCGAAGATGTTATTACGGGACATGGAGTAGATGCCCTGATGTCTCTTGATCCTCCACCTTGGGCCTCTCTGGAATCTACCGAAGAGCCTCTTTCCTTCATAGTTGATTTCATGCCTCCTGGCTTCTGTGAGAAGTACCTGGAGTATGAGGAGAAGCATCTTCAGGCGTTCTGGGAATCCAGTCATTTCTTGCCGATCTCGGACGATATGTGTACTGCTGATGCTGCTTTGGCGGCTTACCATGAGGGTCACCGTCAGCGTCGATCTCGGGCTGGAGCTGCTAGGAAGCAATTTTTATTCCGTCATCTTATTCCCGCTTTACGTCGGCAGCGTTTCGATTTGGATATCTTGTTGGATCCTTTCGTCCTCCATTTTCCTAAGCCACGTCATCCCAAGATCTGATATCCTGATGTGTCCACTGCGTCGCTTGAGGACGCATTGTCGGTTGTTGATCTCGCAGAGCCTTGACGTTTGCAGTATCGTCGATCTCCTCCGGAGTACCCAGCGATGCGTATAACCCGTCTTCAAGACAAGCTCGTCAACATATCATCTTCTCAGCCGACTTCCACCACAGTATTACTATAATTCTCCGATTAATCCATTTCTTCCTCATTGTGATATTCTTCTTTTTGTGCGTCGATCTCGAAATATCCACGCCTTCGATCTTTGCGGCACATGGCCACTAGTCGGTTCTCACGCATCATATACACCACTGTCCACCTGATCTACCACCTGTTACTTCGTGATGTGACCAGCTCACTTCACGATCTCGCCTCCTTATGGCTCCTCATGTGATTGCATGACCTCGAATCGATTTCGGTTCGTTCGATCTCGCAAATAGTCATAAAGTAGAGCTCCATAATTATGATCGGCTTCATCTACCCACGTCGGCTCGTCATATCCTTTCCAGTGTACCAAGAATTCACGTAATGTACGCCCATATCGCGTACGCTTCCCCGATCGCATGTCCACGATCTTTTCGACTTCGTATTCATCATTATCTAGATCTCGTATCCAGCTGTCCTCAGGCAACAGCGCTTCATCAAAATCATATCGATCTTGATCTGGTAATGTCAACCGCATCTGGGGACGGTCCGGAAATTGTCGTACAGGCTTGATCTTAGAGACATGTACCACCGGAAAGAGTCGATATTCTGTACCGGCGATCTCAAGACGTACTGCGTCTTCCTCCACTAGTTCCAACACACGGAAGGGACCGTGCCACATGTGTGCCAGCTTACGCGCACATCCTTCCTTGACTCGATCTAGATACAGCCACACTTGAGTTCCAACTTCGATCTCATGTGGTCGGACCGTTTCATTGTGTCGGTCCGCCCTTTCTTGGATCGCATCTCGTAGTTTCTCATTAACCTGCTCACGTGCTTGCTGATATTGCTTCTGGATACGGTATCGCCACCGACGGGTTCACGATCTCGTCTTCTCGTTGATCCTAATGGTATCATTGCTTCCAGCGTGGATCGTGGATCCCAGCCGTGCAACAGATAGAACGGGGTATCTCCTCGTACGCGATCTTGGGCAGTATTGAGAGCGAAGGTGAGGCGCTGCGCATATTCGTCCCAATCTCCCTGATCGATACCTTCAACATACTTCTTGACTGCACGAGTTAACGTTCCCACCATCCGTTCGGTTGTACCGTTTGCTTGCGGGCGGTATGCCATTGTTGCTCGCTGTCTCTGTCCCACGATCTTGTTGAACGATCTGAAGAAGTCAGACATAAAACGGGTTCTCGATCATGTCGGATAGCCTCGCTTGCACCGAATCGGCGGAAAACACATTCCTCATAGTTCTCGGCGACAGTCTGGGCTGTCCTTGATGCGCTAGCTTTCGCGATCACATATCCAGTGAATAGATCGATCCAGATCAATAGCTCAGTGTTTCCTTTATACGATCTTGGTAACGACGGTATGTGATCAATGCCGATAATCTGGAACGGATATGTAGCTTGCAAATTGCCAGGCGATTCTCCATGGATCGTAGGTCGTCCTTTTCCTGTCTCGCAGTCTATGCACTGACCCACGTAGCGTTGTACAATCTGATATAATCCACGCCAATGAAAATGAGCTCTGATCTTGTGGTATGTCCGTCCGATTCCTTGGTGTCCGCCTTCCAAACTTGAATGGTAGTGGTGCATAAGATCGTTTTGCAATGTTTCGGGCACCACAAGCTTGGCCACAAGATCGCGATCTTCATCGGACTGCTTGGTCGGTGGAAAATAAAACAGTAATCCTGACTCATCCGTCTCATAGCAATCTGCGATCTTAGAACAGCTTTTCGCCTCAGTCGACGTAAGATCTTGTACGTTCCCCCGGAGGTAAGCCTTAAGATCGACGGTCCATTTCTCCTCGTCTTGAGCTCGGGTAATACACTCCATCCTCATTCTTTGCACTATCTCTTCTTGTAACACTTGAGGGCGGCATTTCTTACGCGGTCTTGTGACTGCAGTGATCTTGACTGGGGCTGCATCATTCTTAGCTGTTAGCAACTCGTCCAATCAATTGAGAGTCATGAGATCTTGGCGCTCCTCTTCCTTCACGATCACAACTCCACTTCCGCGACGTAATGCACCACTCGCCAGACTGTCTGCGCTTTGATTCCAATCTCGCTTCATGTGTAGAAACTCGTGGTTGGGCCAAGATCGAAGACGTTCCAGTGCCTGCTGCCGTAACAATGTTAACCCTGGGGCTTTACACTCGATCTCACCCTTCATTTGTCTGATCACCAAGTTAGAATCTCCACAGATAATCAGGCGTCCCCTGTCCATTTCTGACAGAAGATCGAGACACAGAAGCGGACCATGGTACTCGGCCTCATTTACCGTAAGATCGAGCTTGTACTTCGATGCTGCTGAGATCACCGTCCATTCTGGTAGGCTCCACACTATTCCACTGTATGCTCCGCCACTTCGTTTCACACGTGCTGATCCATCAAAACTCACAACTAGTAATCTCTCATCTGGCTCCACTGTTGGAGGGTGCATCGAGATCACTTGTCGTGGTTGTTTCCTGGGAGCGATCGAAGTCAAGATCGAGTCCACTTCCTTGCGGGGCGTAATACTCGCCGCGATCACACCTAAGATCTCGTCCTCCCCTCTAGTACTTTTGACGATCTCAAGGGACCAGCTTGATAGAAGTGCAGCCCATCGTCCTAACCGTCCTTGCAATCCCGATGAGTGAAGTAACCATGCCAATGTGGAGTGGCGCGTCAACACTTTAATCGATCTTGTCACAAGTTGAGTATAGCAGATATCTAGTATCCTGAGCAGAGCCAACACTTCCTTGTCGACCATACCGTAGTTGATCTCATTCGGCTTGAGCGTGCGACTAGTGAAAGTTACTGGCTTGTACACTCCATCGTGTTCTTGCATCAGGGCAGCTGAGATCGCCCACTTGCTGGCGTATACTACCACCACCGGTTGACGATCCACATCAAAGTGTTGTAAGATCGGAGCATTCACGATCTTGTACTTTAGTGTAGCAAACGCTGCCTTAGCTTCGGTCCAACTGCAATCCTCTTCTGCCACGACACCCTCATCGTCCCCAGTCGATTATATCTTCCGAGCGATCTCGTAGAAATCCGCTTCACGTAGCTCGTACAAAACTGATGCGTAGATCGCAAAATCTTCAATAAATCGGCTGTAGTAGTTGAGACTCCCCAAGAATGATTGCATCGATCTTAGGTTGGTGGGGAACGGTAATTCTTGTAAGGCCGACAAATCCTTTGGATGTGTCTCCAAACCTTCAGCTGATACACGATGGCCTAGATAGTCCACCTTTTGCCGACCCCAGAAGCTTTTGGCGACGCTGATGGACAGATTCCACTCGTCACAGGCACCCAGCAGCTTTTCACCTTTTCGCACAACGCATCCCACGATCTTCCGGTTACCAGTATGTCGTCGATGTAAGATCGACGTCCCAACACGGACTCATTTCTTTCTAGATCAGGTTCTCCTGTCTCGAATACGTCCTTTCGGCCAGATCGATCTTGATCTTGGGTCACTTTCACGAATCCATATAGTGCATTGTCTAGGAGTCTCTGGTAGATCTGGGGAGCGTTTTTAAGTCCGAACGGCATTCGATTCCACTCAAACAATCCAAATGGAGTAATAAATGCCAAGATCGATCGGGCTCGGTCCGTCATGGGCACTACCCAGAAACCGCTGGCCATATCCAAAGAACAGTACCAGAGAATCTTATCGAGATCATCCAGCAAATCATTGATCAGCGGCATGGGATATACCATGAGCCTCGTCAGACAATTAACCAGGCGGTAGTCGATACATAACCGTATGTCGATCCCATTCTTCTTGATGATCACGACTATGGGTGACGCCCAAGGAGACGTCGAGTGTCGGATCATCCGAGCAGATAGTAGTCCCTTGATTAGTTGATATAATTTTTCGCGGAACTGTATCGCCACCTTGCGACAACGCTGAGCGACCAGCTTTGCATTCCCCACATCTATGTCACATACCACTCCCTTTGCCGCTGGTGGTAAGGCATTTCCCTTTCCGATAAGAAGGTGCTTCCGTTTTCAGATAATCTGCACAAGACGTTCGATCTCCTCCTGGGTGTTGGTATTGGCATCACCTATTTGAAGATCTTCGATCTTGACTTCTTCTGTGGTCGCGGTTATGTCTGGTAGCACAGCCATTTGATCTTCCACATCTTCTGCGAATAAGCTCCCCCTTCCATGATACAAACTTCATCATCCATCGTAGGATCGCCTATGTCTGCCGCGACCTTGGTGCGAAGATTATTACCGTTAGCAGGGTCGATCTTGCCTTGGTCAGATGTACGTTCGATTGACGGTGGGCTTGCGTCCCCGTTCCCTGCGATCTTGACATTGTGGATGGCTTTTACCGGCCGTGGTAAGATCGCTGTTGGTGTTACGTACTCGGGACGCTCCACCATTGGCTCGGTGATCTGCTCGTTGGTACCCGCTTCACTGATTTCATCTGTAGTTGCCTGATATGCGAAATTTTGCCATTCGGCGTACCTCCTCGATCCGACGGATACATATCCCGGAATTCGGGGAATACGATCTCCACTTAACCACATTGCGACTCTCGGACCTTCGTGGAGAGTTAGTGCACGATCGCTTATGTTGGTCACCTGTAGATAACGCGTCCTTCCTGGTCCGACTGTGATTGTTGGCACCCATCGATCTCCCCTGGTGACCCATAACTTATACTGGTTGGACGTTTGACCGCGTAGCCTGATCTCGGCCGTCTATCCGACGTCGATCCAGTAGTGATCCTTCCAGCACATATGTTCGACCTTGTCTCCGTAGAGTAGACGCCTGCCAGCCATCGGAAGGTGGACTACGTCAGGCAGACATATCGGCCCATCAGCAAGATCGAGGCGGATACCCGCTGGCACCATGAAGTCCATTCCTAGTATCAGATCTTGACCTCCAGTGGGCGGACCTACCCATGCATCAAAGAAGTACACTAGCGATCCTACCAGCGTGATCTTCAGACGAGTACGTCCCTCGATCTTATATGGAGATCGTCCAACACCTTCGTATTCCAACGTTTGATTCTCATCAATGTGGCACCCGACCTTACGAGCAAAGGTGGCATCCAGTATGGACACCTCGGCACCACTGTCAAATAGCAAGGTTGCTTTTTTGTTGTTGATCTTCCCCATAGCCTTAGATTGCTTGAACTTCTTGTCTGGAACATGATACTTCCAGTAACCTCGCGATTTCCCAGGGGAAATCACAAGGGCCATCATCACACTCGATCTTGCATATTCATCGATCTGGCGTATACTTGACACTGTAGCGGTGGGTTTCACCAGAAGATCACATGTATTGTCGATCGGGTTGATCAGCTGATTAACTGTTGCTTCCGATTGTTTCTCGACATATGCATAAATGCAATAGCTAGAACGTTCGTCTCGTACCGGTTTCCAAACCGGCGAGCGTCCTAGTTTAACATCTTCTCCGCCGTCTCTGGCAACATCCCGGCGTGCTTGGTAGGATTGTACCATTGTCGGATCAAGTTGTAAAATTCCTCCATGGTACATTTTCCCGCTTCGTGGATGTCACCACATGCCTTGCATGTGAATAGGCAGCGATCTGAGGGATGTCCTTTACGACCGCACTTCTCACACCTCAGACGTCCCCAGCACCCAAGATCGCTATGTTTGCGCGACCCGCAGTGCGAGCATCGCTTAGGTGGCGACCTATATCATGTCGATCCTGTTGGACACGATTGTTCCCGGCCTCCGAACGACTGTGATCTTGGTTCCCTTGATCTTGATCTTGCTGCCCTTCATTGTTTCCAGATGCTGCGAGGTAGACAAGACGTGATCCTGCTTCGCCATCCGATCCACTAGAGTCTTCTTCGGACTCGCTGCTGTCTGAGATCGCCTTGACAGCTCGGACGGCCCGAGTTGAAGCAGACGGGGCTGCTGCACTGTTGTTCTTCTGACGAGGCTTGACTGATCCATATACAACCTTACTTTGTCGTGCCTTCGCTCGTTGTCGAGATCGAAGTGCTTCCTCCAGGGTGTCAGCGTCTGGGATTCTTAGTAGGGCCAAGTGATCTGCAAGATCGCGATCATCCAGAGTTTCAATGAAATGCTCCACGTGTTCACGTCGAACTTCCGAAGGTCCATCCTTTATCTGGAGGCGGGCCCTAAGTTCTGCCAAATTGAGCCGGTACAAATATTCCAGCGGAGATTCGTCCGATCTCTTGCGCGCGTGGTAATATTGCCTCGCGACTGACACTCCTCGTCCACAATATTGAACTTGGAAGCTACTGAGTAGATCCTTCCAGGTACTGCGTGTTGTACGACTAAGCTGTCGATACCAGTTTCGCGCCGATCCTGCGTGGAGATCGCCGAACACCAGACACTTTTCTTCGTCTTGGGCTTGATTTCGCATAAAGGCAGACTTTACCTTGCTAAGCCAGGCTCTGGCTCGATCTTCGTCCCCTTCTCTCCCCGCGAACTCCTTGAGTTCAGACATGGCAGATATTCGTATACGTGGGACACTTGTCGATCTTCCGGTGGTCGTGGCTGATGCTGATGCTACAGTCGCACGTCTGGGAGGATCAAGATCGAGATCATCTGGGTCGTATTCATGAGGACTTGGGTGTCGATCTAGCGACCCCACATACACCATATCCACATCTCGGTCCTCTGCTGATGCTAAGATCACGGGATTGCTAGGGCCTTGTTGTTCCTTCAAGAATCTGCTCATCGCCGCCTGGAAGTACGATTCCAGCTTCGCATTCGATCCTTGTGTCATGTTTGGCGCGATGACATCCGTCACTCTCTTGGTCTCATGATCTCCACGCTGCCGTAGCATAGCAGCACCTGACGGTCCCAGCGTCATTCGGGGTGGGTCATCTGCACTATCGGTATCCACTTCCTCGGTTGCCGACTCATAATGCGAGGATGTTCCTGTCTGATCTTCCAGTGTGATTGCTGGTAACGATCTTAGCATGTCGTCTGTCGATCTAGTCGTGATCTTGGAGGTTACATTCTTCTCACCTACCAAGGGCTTCAGTAAATCGAAGATCGACATCAGGGCTGTGTTGATCGCGCTGAGCCTCGTGTCGAATAGATCGTTGGCGTCGAACGATCCTGTGGTAATCTCACTTTCCTTGATCAGGTGTAATAACGCCTTCGCAGCTTCAAGCTTGCTTGACCTTGCAGTTGGTTTGTGCACTGGGCCATTTAGATCGTTGATGATATTTGGCTTGATAATCTGCATAACGGGATTCTTGATCAAGAAGGTGTGAAGTTCCTTCTTGTGGTATGCGATCTCGAGTGACTCGTCAGTCCACACTGTTTTAAGATCGTCTTGGTCATCAGCGTCCGATCCTGGTACTTTCAACTTCTTCCGCAGGGGCTTCGATCTTGCTGACTTCTTTTTTGTGCTCGACTTGGAGACGAGCGTTTGGATGGCTTTCGCCGGTGGACTTTCGTCCTGTAGATCGCGACGCAAGTCGGAATCTGCTGGGGTCCCCGAAGGGACCTGGGGAGGAGGTAGAGGCTTCTCTTCTAAGTCCGTAGCCGGACCCTCCTCTGTTCCGTCGGTAGAGCTCCTCCCAAAGCTCTGCCGATCCGCGGATCGATCTTGATTCAGCGGTGTCGTTGGTGATCCGATCTCCAACGACGCTGGTTTCCCTGATCTAAGATCAGCATGCGCTTCTTCATGGGACTCACGGTGAAATCCCGAGTCACCCAAAGATCCGGGCACGCGCACCATTGTGGCGAAGTGGTTCTGCGAAATCGCAAGATCGCAGGGGTCCTCTTGCACACTGCGCCCGAACTGCCGACTAACGGAGGGGGTACTCCGATCTTCCGTGAAGTTACTTGATCTCACCTTGTGTACCCGTCGGTGGGACTAGATCGCTCCTCGGGTGATCTCGATAGACGCGCTTGTTAATGATCTTGCTGTCTGACAGGACAGCGGGAGAGGTGGCAGCAGCGGGGATACTTCTACTCGCTGCGCCGCGTAGTTATCGAGCTTCGATCTTGGCTGTACTTGGTCGAACTTGCTCTGACTAGTGTCAATCTTAGCTCGGGGGGGGTCTTGTGGTCGTTGTGTGACCTTTATCCAATAGTTCCAATACGTGCTTGCCGCTTCCTATAGCGGGGTCTTGAGATTTGAGGGTTGACGAACGTCCAGACAAGCAATCTGGGCGTAGGGGTTCTACTTAGTGTCGATCTTGATCCTGCGTGACGTCGGGAGGGCCAATCTTGTTTATCCCTGCCGGGAATATCGTAGATGAAGGAAGACTTGTGTAGTAGAAGGTAAAAACAACTCTGAATTAATGGTTAATGTCCTATGCTTCCCATCTGTGGCTATCCGTATTGCACTGGCTTCCTAATATCCATAATAAAGTTAAGATCGATATTTACCTGTCAGGATCGATATCGCGTGGGTACAATCGTCTTGGGCAGGGATGATGGCACACGCATTCACTGGGTCATTATAGTGAGTGTCACTACATCGAGGATCACCGTAGAGAGGGATTGCTCTTGATTTCGATTGACGGGACGAGATCGAGATCGGAAAACTTCTTATCTGCTTCACCACAACGGCACCGGAAAGCCCCTGTGTCTCTTGGTCTTCAAGAGCTATGCTTCCATACCATGACTATAGCTGACCCCTCCGAGCAAACACTATGGGGTATTGTGCTTGGCGTTCCGCTTCCTCCTGCGACGCTCGGAGGTCGTGGCGATCAACAGAGGCAATTTCAAGTGGTTCACAGTGAGGGCTCAGGCTATTGCTGTCCGGACGCGATGGGTCAGCCTACTCTTTCTCCAGCGAAAGCCCGATCAGTCTGCATGTGCCTGACCGGCTCCAAGACGAATCCACGACAAGGATGCTGTCAAGGTCTGGACACCCGATCTTGTGCCCTGTGTTTGGCGCCCTCGTCCTTCTCCAATCAAGAAATAATCTCCCCGTTCATATCCCTGTAGCGGTATACATGAGTCGATGTGGTAGACCATCCAGCATATCGACCGCGGACGTATCGCACGTTGTCAAGTGTTCAGCGGCCAAGACCGGCAAAGACCCCGAGAATTTAGCTCACATTCCCTTCGAGATGGTGGAGCAACACGTATGTATCGAGTAGGCACAGACGCGCTTACGACCCAATTTTACGGTCGCTGGGTGTCTGATGCTTTCAAGACGTACACTAGATTCTGCAAGGAGTCATTCGCTACACTGTCTGCGGACATTGTAGATGGGCCAAGGGGTGATTCGAAATTGCATTAGTGCGGCTTATTGCATGATCATTTGGGGACACCGCTCTCCTCGTCCCTTATCGGACTGAGGTGATGGCTATTGCATAAGCCTCATTAATGTAATAGCTCGTTTGACCCCCTTAGATTGTGGAAAGGAACGATTTACCTGGGTAACAATCAGCTGTACAACTACGCTAATTTGAAACTATCTGTGGCGACCACTTCTATCTGTGGCGACCACTTTTTTCTTACATACAATTATGTTGGTGTTGATTTTGTGATGTTGGCAAACGCCGAAGTGAGTAGAATAAAGGTGACAAACTAGTCCTACTCGTACTGTCCCTTACAACCACGGAACTTACCCTCGGGGAATCACGTTTGGATATCCACGCGTATGTAGCTAACATTTCAGACTATCTGAGGTGTGTAGCTACAGTAGGATAACGAACCATCCTATCGGGTTTCCCGCACTAGTACAATTTTTGTACTTTTTGTAATGGTCTCCGATTTTCAGATTACGCTGTCGATCGATTACGCCACGTACGATCACCTTCCCACAACTCATCGTGAGGTTTCATTATCAATGAGGATTCTGTACATAGAGCAATCTGGATCAGACTGCACTACGGATCTAAACTAGTTGTTCAAAATTGGAATTTGTAATTTTATCATTACACTAAATATCCAGAGCTTCCCGCACTAGTACAATTTTTGTACTTTTTGTAATGGTCTCCGATTTTCAGATTACGCTGTCGATCGATTACGCCACGTACGATCACCTTCCCACAACTCATCGTGAGGTTTCATTATCAATGAGGATTCTGTACATAGAGCAATCTGGATCAGATTGCGCTACATTAGTAGTTGTTCAAACTCTGAACGGCTACGGGTGTTGTGCGACAAAATTCAATGGATTCGTTTCGGGAATATGGACTCCGGATCTAATCCGGGGGGGCAACAAAAAAGGAATACGAACTTATAGCTTCGGATTACGCGTTTTACTATTGGAAGAAGGAAATGCAGAAGGTGTAACGACGTAAGGCTCCAAGATGGGGCTACTACTACGTAGCTCTGTTTCGAAATAAAGGTCATCTGAAACAAATTTGCGTATAGATGCACACCGTTGATATCAGACTACTAACTAATTGCATAGTGATAACACACGCATGAAGGAGTAACAGGACGTCGAATGGTACACTGGTTGGAAGCGTACCAGCACAGAGTATTTTGTTATTGTCTAGATATGGAAGTTTGTACTTGCCGCTACCCATTACTTCGTGATTTCTCTCATTACGGACTGTAGTATCAAGAAAAACTTGTCTAGTGTCTCCACGGTATAAGACGATCTTAACTTTCTTACTCAGTTTTCGGTAGGGTGGGGTCGGTTTTGTGACTGCAGAGAATGAATGCTCGAGAAAAGGTCGGGACTCTCAGCAGATTGAACAATATCATCATACAACCGTCACTGCATCCAGCTCCAATAAAATATATCACTCATAGTGACATGTTGTTTACCGGGAATTGCTTTTGGTCACCGTTTGTTTTTGAGGAGATCCTTACGCTCAACAACGGGGACTTGTTTCGCGCGTTCGCAATGCGCAGCGCGGTCTACTTTATTGTGTCTCACACTACTACACTCGGACTTCACAGCAGGCAACTGGAGTGCCCAATGAACGGATTGAATTCTTTACACAAGCACCACGGGCTTCAAACACACGCCGAACACTGGAAACTGACTACATGTTCCCACGAGCGAACGTGTCCTTGTAGCTGTTCTTCAGGAGCTTCTCAACCCTTGGAACGACGAGGATCAAGCATGAGCTTTGCCGAGGAGATCCAAACGGAGGTTTTGGAAGTTAACCTCTTCAACACGTAAGCTGCATAAGCAGCGTTACGATGGGGAAAGACGTCCCGCCGATGCAACCTTAGCGCTCAGCTCAAGCATCACAGAAGATAGAACGTCAATCAGACATAGCCTCCAGCGATACCAAGAGTCTATAGTATTTAATAGATGACCTCCTTCCTCCTCCTTCCCGCCGATATGGGTTTATGCTGTATATACAGTGGTGATGTCATTGGCAATATTTAGGAATCAATTGCTGTAGTTTTGAAGAGGAACCCCAAGTCGTGTCCTCTTTGTCGCATGGCCGCCAGGATCATATTAAGTACTCGAGCTGAATGTTGCAAACAATCGACGGTGAAGTAACTCCCTACAATCTGTGGCAAATGCGAAGTCCACGGGTTAACGATTTCTTTAGAGGATTTTAAACCATATTCTAATCGCTAGTTTGACCCAAATGCAGATAGTGCGGCTGCATCACAGCCGCACTATCTCGTTAACTCGAGTGGCGCGATGACAGAACTGGTGTTATACTTCATAGCTTACTGCACTCATTTCGTCATGCATATTCAATAACGAGACAGATGGATACAGGAGGAAAATCAGTCAACCACCATTATTTGCAACTTCTGCAATGCATGACAAACTTCGACTCGTATCCTTGTTTGGCCCAGCTACAAAATTGACAATGCACTGTAATAGATATACTTTTCAGGCGACACCCCACCCACCGGATCTAAGCTCTTTTGGGTAATGGTTGTCTCAGGGTTTAGACTGTGGACTCAGGCATCCCGTCAGATGAAATAAAACTGGTTAGGCAGTTCAGCCAGATAAAGCTGTCTTCATAGAAAAAATAGTTCAGATGAAAGGCCCATCTGCTATGGTTCTAAACTTGAAGTACCACTCTCGATTTCTCGAATTTTGTATGCAATCTGTATGGTTATTACATGAGGGGTATCCCAGATAGGGTACCCCTCTAGAAGTAGATACGCTTCAGAGAGTATTCATTTTGTGAATTCTCTAGCATTGGTCACACCACTCCCACGTAGGTCTGATGGCTGAGGGTCAACCAATAGTTGTTGACCTACTATATATACATATATAGAAAAGTATAGTTAGTGTAACGGGGTTACATGAGGGGTACCCTAGAAAGGGTACCGCCTTTAGAAGTTGATATGCTTCTGTGAGTATTCGTTTTAGATACTCTGTTGTGGGTGGTGTGGACCACACCACTGCCACGTAGGTCTGGTGGCTGAGACCCAACCAATATAGTATTTGACCTACTTTTTATATGCATATTAAGGTTAAATTATAGTTAATTAGTAATTTGTATTACAGGCCAAATGACCAAATTAACTATAAATAAATCGACACCATTCGCGCCCAGGTATTTGAAAACATATGGTGTCAGGTATTGTTCAGGTATCAGTCCAGGTATTGTTCAGGTATTGTTCAGGTATGAAAATTGAAATACATTACCGGGTTTTATTTTTTCTTACGGTTTTTCTTACCGCCATTCAGCCACTCAATTCAGAAAGCATCGGGGACGACACGTGGCAAGCATGGCGCGCACTCGCAAGACGGCTGACATCAAGCAACGCATGGCGGAAGAAGCGAGGGAGGAGGAAGAAGCTGGGGAATGGATACGTGCGGCCCGGACGAGGTCCGAAAAGTCCGCTGTGTTGGCGAAGGCAGCGGAAGAACGGAATGCACGTAGTAAAGAAGAAGTGGTGGGGGCCGACGCGGATGAGTCCTACGATGAAGACGCTGGGGAGGAGGATTCCGACGGCGAAAACGCTGAGGAGAGTGAGGAAGAAGACGCTGGAGAGGAGAGGCGTGAGGGGGAAGATGCTAGAGAAGAGGAACGTGACGATGGAGCCCGTATCAGCAGAAAACGTACGGCGTCTGACCTGGAAGAAGAGGCGGTGGTGGCAGTACCTCCGTTTTCAGCAGGCCAACGCAGCTGGGCACTTTTTGAGGCTGCTCTCAAAGTCTACATGACCGAGACTAAGTCAAGTTCTTGTCGTGAAGGAGAATATTAACGTCCAGCGGCGCAATAATACCCTGCGTGGGCAACAACAGTATAGAGGCAAGCCCGACGACAAGATTCCTCTAGTCCCAGCGGAGTGGAAGCTGTACCAGCGCCAGTACATATGCACTCACGGGTGGGGGGAACGGGAGCGATCTACAACGAGTAAACGCAAATTTCACAAGTTGCGACGTGCTGGATGTCCGTTTCAATTCCTTGCCCAACTTGCCCAAGACAGTGACGAGCTGAACAGCGACGTACTGGATGGGAGATACGAGCTGAAAACGGAGAAAACTCCTCGCCAAAAAGATGGGAACAGCTGTGGAGTCTTCGTGTGCTTTCAGTTTTGGTGTCGCGTGACAACCAAGGTGCATGACGACTTTACACCTAAAGGCATGATTGCGCTCCGTTGGAAGATGCTACGATCGATCTTTAGCTTGATCGCTGAAGACACGTAGGTGAGCTGATTAGTGTAGTGGATAGTCACTTCAATTACATGGACAATTCCTGCTAAATACCTGTAGCAATACCTGGAAAGAAAACGGAACCCTGATTGGATAAAAACACACCACCACACTCCAATTCGAAGCCTCCTTTCTCATCACTTTGGCTTTTGTCGACGTCATGCACATATGAATATTCCAGGTATACAACCTGGAAAAAACCTGTTTCCGTAAGATAACAGTAAATTACCGTATCTTTTATGCATTTTTTGATACCTGGAGAATCCCTGGCAACATACCTGGAGAATACCTGTTGAGTGTAAACCCTAACCCTCCTAAATACCTGGACGGTAGAGCCGTCCTAAATAAATCAGTCTTAAACCTACTCCAAATTAGCTATTAAGTTCCCCAAGACCAGGACTTGTGAACTGTCGTTCACTAGGAGTTTGTATACTCCTGATAGCACGCTTCGTCACGCAAGGTGCACGTGTGACACCGTCACACTTGGTAGCACTTGTAGTCAATCAATGCCTATGTGGGTAGATTGACTACCTGAATCCTCAGTGGCTCCTACAAGGTAAGCTAAGATGGATAGAGGGGAGTTTTCCTCATCTGACCGATTCTCAGTTCGAGTCGGTCCGGAAGATGGCAAGCAACTTTGGAGGAAATGTTCTACGAAGCTTGGCGGCTGCTACGCCGGCCGAGCAGGTCAAACGCATTGAGGCGTTCGACACATACGAGAGAGGGCTTATCGCCCACGTACAGGGGCTGCAGGTCCCCGTGGCTGAGGCGAAACTAGGCCAACCTAAGCCGATTAGGCTTAAGGTTAACCCTATGAGGGGAAGGAGGGAGAGAACCTCCACTTCTGGATCAGAGAGGTAGAGCTCGCGATGGACGCGGCTCTCGTCTCGACCGAGCGACTTCGGGTCGCTTTCGCCCTGTCCAACCTGGGAGGTCGGGCGAAGTCCTGGGCGTACACGCGCGAGGCTACAACGCCGGGTTGTTTCACAACCTGGGCTCAGCTGTGTCAACAGCTTAGAGCCGTCTTGCTCCCGACGAACTATGAGTATCGCCAGCGCTCCCGCTTCCTTGCCTGTAAACAAGGAAAGCGTGACCTGCATGAGTACATCCGGGAGATGCGAGTACTCGCTGCATCTCTGGTAGGGAACCCCCTACCTGAACACATCAAGGTGACAGTGTTCATGGATGGCCTGAAGGTGGGCCCATCCCGCACACAGTTGTTCCGCGTGCATGCGAACACTATGGAGGAGGCGATACAGATCGCCCTCCACGAGGAGTACAACCACCGACAGGCTCGTACTCCTACGTCGGTGTGGCAAGGCCACAATGCGTCGTCAGGCGCAGTGCAAGGAGATCCAGCAGCCGGAGCTAGCACCGGGCCGGTACCTATGGAACTGGGTACGGCCGTACAGAGCTCCATCCGTTGCTACAGATGGGGAAGCTCGGGCTCATGCAACGTGCCTGACCTGTGGGTAGGGCAAAGCAAGTTCCCTTCCAGACCTAAGGGCTCGAGAATCCAGTGGCAAAAGTCACGACCCAAGAGCCAGGGGAACTGGGGTCACCAGTAGGGGCGGGGCGCCCTACTGGGGAAGATCTATGCTCCCTTGGTAGGAGTGTGGACAGCGTACACCATGGAGGCTCGATGCCAGACGGTCGCACGGAATAGTAACAAGTTTGCGAACGCTTTGCGTGGAAGCGAAGGCAGTAGTCAGGTCTCGGTGATACTGGCCGATGGTACGGTGGTAAACGTACCTGAGGTCCGGGTGGACCTGGCTGTAAAGTTTGAGGACTTTGACAGCACGGGGGCGTTCCTTGTCCTAGAGATGGAAAAGTACGACTTGATCCTGGGCATATCGTGGCTCGAAAAGCATGAGCCCTGGATCGATTGACGCGGCAAAGCCATTGGGGTTAGCCGTCCCGCAGTCTCCGACAGAGCTTTGGTAAATAATGTTCCCACCTCTGTCCGGGACTGGAGCGCCAGAGTTAGCCGCCAAGGCGCTTACGCACCCGAAGGGGTATTGGAAGACACTGACTCCAACGAAGATGTTGCGATGAGCCTCGCAACCGGTCGTTAGACCAAGGCTCATTGCCAAGCGTGTGGGATTGCCACGACGGCTATTCCCAACGCTGAAAGTCGTCCCGCCGTTTGGGCTTCGACTGTGGCAGTGCCGGACGGCACTGAACAGGCGGGTAACATAGGTCCACAAGTGGGTAACATAGGTCCACAGGCGGGTAACGTAGTTCCGCAAGCGGGTAGCATAGGTCCACAAGCAGCTGAGGCTGCTGGGGAGGACGCTGAGAGCGCCTCCGGTGTGAGTAACATAGTTCCACGCAGGGTCGAAGAGACCGAGAAGATTGAGAGCGCAGCGTGCGTCTCTAGCGTGGGTAACGTAGTTCCACGCGGGGTCAAGAAGACCAGTACGAGGGCGGAGGTGTTGTTGAACACCTCCCGTGTGGATAACAATGTACCACACTCGGAGTCTGAGACTCCACCGGCACGGCCGGTCGAAGTGCAATGCCATGTCTTCGACGGCGTGTCCGGTCGTCAAGTGAAGGCAAGTACCGTCCATCTGGAGGCACTGCCAGAGGTTTCAGCACGGCTGAACCTCGAGGAATTGTCCATGAAGGACTTCCTGGCCGAGTTGAAGGCCGGAGAGATTGTGGAGATGGTGCTCCTAAAGCCGGAGACCTCTCCTGAAGATTTGAACTCTTCCTCCGTAATGGACGAGGATGTCCTGGAGGGGTTCACGAAGCAGCGCGCAACACGCTTGGGTTCTGAGATTCTCAAGAACCCGGAGGATCCAGTGTATCCTCTTGTGAAGGAGTACTCGGATGTGGTGTCGAAGCACCCACCATCCCAACTCCCGCCGGATCGGGGAGTTCGGCACGAGATTGACCTCGTGCCTGGCACAAAGTATTGTGTCACGAGGCAGTGACCTCTACCTCGCGAACAGTGCGAGGTCATAGATGCCTTCTTCGCCGAGAAGGCGAAGTCGGGCATGGTGCGGGAGTCGAAGTCCCCGTACTCGACGCCAACCTTCTGTGTTCGTAACCCGAACGGGAAGTGGCGTCTGGTTCACGCTTACAACAAGCTGAACAATGCGACGGAACCGGCACAGACGCCGGTCCCTCGCAAGGACGTGGTGTTGAACAACATGTCGGGTTGTACGCTGTATTTGGTAGACGGATACTACCAGATCCTGATGCGGGAGAGTGACATTCCTCTCACCGTAGTGAGAACCCCGAGTGGGATACTCTGGGAGTGGCTAGTGATGCCACAGGGGCTATCGAATGCCCCAGCGACGTTCAATCGCTTGGTCACACAATTGTTTAGACCATTGCGTACGTTCGCTCAGACGTACTTCGACGATATATTCGTCCATAGCCGTGCCGAAGGCGGCCAGACGGCTATGGAGGTGCATTTGAAGCACCTCCGTCGAGTGTTTGAGGTCATGAGAGCTAACAAGCTCTATGTCTACATCGACCAGTGCGTCTTTGCAGCTGAGGAGATAAAAGTTCTCGTCTGCTTTGTCAGCAGGGTCGGCGTACGCGCCGATCCAGGGAAGGTCAAGGCCATAGCGGCTTGGCCGACCCCGAGGTCACAGAAGGACCTCCGGAAGTGGTTGGGCTTAGCCAACTATCTTCATAAGTACAGCGCAGGGTACGCTGATCTTGCTCACCCTTGTTGGATCTCTTAAAGAAGGATGCCGACTGGGTCTGGGAGCAACAGCACCAGGATGCTTTTGACAGCGTCAAGGCGAGTTTACAGCAAGCGCCAGTCCTGGCCTTGCCGGACGAAAACAAGTCATTCAGCGTCGTCTGTGACGCTTCTGACTCAAGCGCCAGTCCTGGCCTTGCCGGACGAAAACAAGTCATTCAGCGTCGTCTGTGACGCTTCTGACTATGCAATAGGCTGTGCGCTGTTGCAAAAGGACGATGAAGGACGCGAACGCGTCATCTCCTTCCAGTCCAGGCAGCTAAAGGCTGCCGAACGGAACTATCCCGTTCATGCCAAGGAGCTACTTGCAATGAAGTACGCTCTTGTCAAGTTTATAGTTCACCTCTTGGACACAAGGCCCTTTGTGATCTACACTGATCACGCGTCCTTGCGGACTGCCACCAACTCGCCGCATCTGTCGCAGCGGATGGCGAGATGGCTGTCATTCTTCGCGGAATACAACTTCCGCGTTGAATACAAGCCGGGCAAGCTCAACGTGCTTGCCGATGCATTGTCGTGTCGACCTGACTATGAGCTAGCTCACGTCAGTCGGGTCAGGACAGATCTACATGATCGGATACGCTTTGCGTATCCTGGGGACGAGAACTACACACCACTGGTGCTGTTCTTGTCCGATGGCAAGGACACCAAAGTCGACAGGCTTACGCCTAGACAGCGGGCGCAGCTCTATCGTTACGAGCTGGCCGATGGGTTACTCCACTACAGAGTAGACCCTAGAAATCCTCCTCGGGTTGTCGGTCCGAACGACGAGGATCTGAAGTATGACATACTTCTGGAGGCGCATGATGCGCCGATAAGTGGTCATCTTGGCCGAGAGAAGACCTACCAAATGGTCTCTCAGACATTTTGGTGGCCCCACATGTACAAGTGGGTGGCACACTATGTCAAGACATGTGAAACATGTCAGAGGGTGAAGCCTTCGGGCCACGCCTCGGCTCCACTGCAGAGCCTACCTGTACCAGCGGATTGCTGAAAGTCGATGAGTCTCGACTTCGTCTTCGGCCTGCCGGCCGATGACAACGAAAACACCAAGGGCGTTTGGGATGACCCGTTCCTACTTTGGGGAACTAAGCTGACGATGTCAACTGCGGACCATCCACGGACTGATGGTCAGACGGAGCGCGTCAATCGCGTGCTCGAAGATACTCAACGGAGCATCTGTGCTGAGGCACCTCGGTCCTTGTCGGACGAGCTTCCTATGGTTGAGTTTACACTCAACAATGCGGTACACGCATCAACGGGGTTTACCCCGTTCTATTTGAATGGGCTACGACACCCCCAGGTGCCGCTAACCTTGGGGGGAGGCACCGATGCCTCCATCGTAAGTAGGGGAGAGGCTCGGAAAGCCTTTTCCTCCCAGGATTCAGATATTGAGACAGAGTCTTTATTGAGACAGTTGTCGTCGTTTATAGACGACAGGCTGACGCTAATCAGCCGGGTTAGAGATGCGATGGCATCAGCCCAAGACAAGCAAAAAGAGTACTCTGACAGAAAAGGAAGAGGAAATTTAAATGTTTTTAAACAAGGTGAATTAGTACTGTTAGATACTAAGAACCTACCTATTAACTTGGTTAGCTCCGTAGGAAGCAACAAGTTGAAGCACCGCTTCATCGGACCCTTTTGCGGTCCTGGCCAGACATGGCGCGGCGTATACCATTGACCTCCCAAAGTCAATGGCGACGCACCCGACGTTCTACGTGGGGCGTCGTATCACGATCCGCTGGGTCCTCCTTCTCAGACGGAGGAAGGCCAAGGTGAGAACCCGCCTCCTCGAAACGAGCTGAGTCCTCTGGACAACCGGAGCTACCGGTGTCGAAGTCTGTGAATGAAACACAGACTGGTACCCACGGGGGTCATACGAAGGATATGACGGTACCGAATGGGAAGGGCTCGGGTAAGAGCTATACCCATAAGTCGAGGGGTACGAATACCCCTGCGGCTCATAAGAGGGCATACGACCATGCACCTCATGGCTTAGAACGTCTAAGCCTCGACGGAGCTCCTTTAAGGCAGCAGCCGGAGCTCGGCGGTCAACGCGCCCATGGAGCTCATGAGTCTCACGACCAAGAGCGTCCAAGTCCTGACGAAGGACCTCAAGGGTCCCCGGCTTGCCAGCCTGAGAGGCAGCCTGACCACCAGGTCCAAGCCCAAGGGCTATCTCGATCGCATAAACGCGATCTCGAAGCTGACGGACCTCGTCGCTTAATAGGGACCCCACAGAGTCCCGACCCGAAGTTGAGGGTCCAGAAGGATAAGGCTGAGAAGGAGCCTCGTACTTAAACGCGTGCGAGAGCTCCTCCTGCCCTCCTTGATCGGAACGGCGAGCTCCACTACCATGTGGAGCGGGTCGTCCAAGAGCGGCGGCGCTCTGGGAAGCGCCAGCTGCTTGTGAAGTGGCGGGGTTACCTCTCGTCACAGAACTCGTGGGAGCCGGAAGACCGGCTCCGGGTTGACTGCCCGAAGGCTGTTGAGATTTGGGATCTGTAACAGCCGGGGGGTAAGTAGTCCGCGGCTTCTTAGCCGCCTTACGGTGTACGGTCCCTGGGTTGACGGAACCGTACCCGCGCTCGTCTTGAGCGCTGGACTTAGACTGCTGTCTAAGTCCCTCCATAACGGAGTAGAGTTGCCGCTTAGCGATTAAGTGGGCAAACTCAATGCGAAGATCGCGCTGGTCCAAGACATAGGACAGCAGACGATCTTCCCGGAGTTCTTTCAACTCCTGAACTGTGAAGTTGTTCAGAGAAACCCATCTCCAGAACAGGTCTTCTGCCTGGGTCTGGGTTGTGGTGTTCTCGGGCTGTACCCAAGGGTAGCCCCACACGGGGACCTTTGCGATGGAAGGCTCCGAAGTAGGAGAGCCAGGGCTGCGCGCTTCTTAGCAGCAGCAGCACCCTCACCAGCCCGTTTTTGAGAAGCTGCTTTCACAGCTTGGGCTCGAGCCTTACCTTCGTCTAAGGTAAGGTTCTTGGCAGGCGAGGTCGTCGGAGCCACCTTTGCCTCGGGTAATTTAGAACCATCAACAGGAGCGCCTGCGAAGGAGCGTCCTGGCTAGGAGTAGGATCCTTCGTGTATCCTGTGGTGTCCTCTTCGGACTCCGATCCCGTTATCATTGGGATGTTGAAGTCAGGGGACTCCGCCCCAGGGCTATGGTCCAATTGGTGTACCGAGGGTTCGGCCTATGATGGGGCCACGAGGAGCACGAGCGACTGTGTCGTGGGCTCCCTCCTTGTGCGTCAGCAGCGACTGTTAGTTTTCTGGCTGCCTTGGAAGCCGCCTTTGGGGCTTCCTTGCGCGGAGTTGCTTTGGCTTTCGACTTGGCCATAGCAGTCTTTGACCTCGCGGTCTTAGACTTGGAAGGCGCCGGAGCGCCGTGGGTGCTTGCCTTCCTGAGTAACTTATGAGAGGTTGACGTGGGTACCTCGGAGCTCGGCACTAGCGCAAAAAGGCTTAACGAAGCCGCAAAGCCACAACGGTGGCTCGTCGATGGATATCGACACGAGAAGGAAAGAGAGCGGCGTTCTCTTCCTATCTCCTCATTGGTTGAGGGTGAACTCAATTTAAGTGGGGGAGGATGTAACGGGGTTGCATGAGGGGTACCCCAGAAAGGTTAGTCTAACGGGGTTACATGAGGGGTACCCTAGAAAGGGTACCGCCTCTAGAAGTAGATATACTTCTGTGAGTATTCGTTTTAGATCCTCTGTTGTGGGTGGTGTCGACCCCACCTCTCCCATGTAGGTTTGGTGGCTGAGGGCCAACCAATAGTTGTTGACCTAATTTTATATACATATATAGATACAAACTATAGTTAATTAGTTATATGTATTACAGGTCAAATGACCGAATTAACTATACATAAATCAGTCTTAAACCTACTCCAAATTAGCTATTAAGTCCCCTGAGACCAAGGACTAGTGAACCGCCATTCACTTAGAGTTTGTATACTCTTTATAGCACGCTTCCTCAAGCAAAGTGCTCGTGTGACCCCGTCACAGAACCTTTCCGGAGAAAGTTCTGCTGGTGGTAGTTGCCAGAGCCCTGTTTGAAAATCGAAAAGGCCAACATCTTTCATACCATGAGCATGTTCCATCACTAACGAAAGAAAAGGCATCACTGCCGCCATGCTGTCCGTTTGGGCATCAGCAACTCTGTAGTCCACTGTCGTAGGTCCAACATATCCGCTGAATTATTGACTGAGAACACGGGGCTCGACCATAGAATCTTTGGGTTCTCATATACCAGTCCTAATTCGACAAGATGTGCGTTAAACTCATGGAAGATTTTGCAAATTTTAGGTGGATACTAATTAGAGATTGGTTGATACATCATCAACTTGTTAGATTAGGGGTTTTCTTGGACTGACGTTCTATCTCCGGAGCAACGACGACTTCAGCTTGGACCACGTGCGTTCGTTGTCGCGTAACTTGCGGTTCAGCCTCCGACTGGACCCCATCAGCGGGCCGCGCTGTCCTCCAACTTGTTGCCCAGGATGTAATACAACTCCTGATCCGTCCAGTCACCTCGTACAGAGAGTCTCGCTCCTTCCAGCGTCAAGTCCACTCGTGCGTTCCACGTGGTCACCCAAGTTTACGGCGTCTGCAGGAACGTCGGCAAGTCCAAGCCTTGTATGATCCGGCGCCTGCTGTGGTGGAAGTCGTCGCCACCTCGTCGCGTCACGTGTTATCGTCGCCCACGTCGGCATCGTTGCCGTCAGAGTCGTCATCGCTGCTAGAGCTCGAGGAATCATCACCGTCGCTGCTGTCACCGCCGTCATCTCTCGACTGGAACACCACTGTCCGGACTGTGGTAGCAGGCTCATCACGCGGCTGCCCTGCGATCGCCACCGGTGCTGTTGGTACCTGCTGGACACTCATTGAAGCTGGCGAGTTCGTCGTGGTAACTGATGGCTGCTGCGTCGTCACCACCTGCGTGTTCACGTCCGTAGTTGCGGAGAACTGCGCGGGGTTCGTCATCGTCGAACTCGGCTGGTTCGGCCTCGCGTCGATCCTGGTCATAGTCGTCACCTTCTGCAGCAGTGCAGCCGTCAATGGCACCGCTGAAACCATTGCAGCGCCGTCGTCGTTGGTGCTGGCAGGTGCTACTTGCGTCGCGGCTGGGGTGTCGTTGGCACCACGCTCGTCGTATTTGTCGGTTAGTTTGCTCTCGTCGACTAGGTCGTTCGCCTTCGTCTCCTCGTCCTCTTCCTGATTCTCTCGCCGTCCAGAATTCGATCCCCTAGCAGCTGGAACCGTCGCCTCCTGATTCTGATTCGCCGGCCGGTTACCCGTTGCACGTTTCGCCCGCTGCGCGACGGCTTCCACGACCTTCGGCCTTTCCATTGCAGAGGCTTCGAGTGTTTTCGTCAGTCGCGAGCTTCGTCGTATGCGTTGACTAAGCACCTGTATACCCACCATGTAACGTGTTTCACTCCACACGTTCGAGGTTTGGTCGCGACCGTGCTGATTCGGTCTAAAGTCCGTCTGGTTGTCGATGTCAAAACGTATGACACCGCGCCGATGGGTGTCCGACTGACAGCCGCACCTATTTTATTTGGGCAAACTAGTCGCAGTATCTGCTACATCCTAACTACAATACACGTCTACCTGCCGGTCTCGAACTGAGTTCCGTCCTTTACACCATCTCAAGCCACTCGGGTGTACGCCCCACTCACGCCTACCCTACTCGTTGCAGCCGCCGAGAGCCTTGGAAGCCACTTGCACCCTATCCGCCACTCCACCGTCGACCACCGCCGTGTAGTTGTCTACCGAGTTCGTGGTGGCGTCAAGCCACGCTTCGCCCGCCTTACGTCCGTTCATCTTGCACTCGCTCCCGAGTGCATGCTTTTTGAGTCGTTCAGCTGCTCCTTAGCCGTCCAATTCGTGAGTGAGCTTAAGTTCGCAGAGCTCGCAGCATACATGGGGTCCGAGGATCCCGAGTCCAGATCTCGTTGTGCTGCCCACCCTGTTGACCGAGGGGTCCGCTGGATACACGTCCCACTCGGCCGCGAATTTTAACACCACCATCTGTCGTCTCAGCCGTGCTCGTCGTTCCGTTCAACGTGGAGACGCTCACTTCCTTACAAAACGGTACCAAAAGAACGAGGATACAGTAGCTCATGTTGGAATGCGCATCGGAGACGAAGTTAAAGGTCAGAATTGAGACCCATTCCAGGAGTAATACTAAGTTGAGAATAAGTTTCGAGAAGCTGAGTGTTGTGGATTACTGAATGTCAGTCACTGTTTGGCATTAAGAGCTGGTGAGAGCTTAACGAACCAGTCTAACTTCACTTGTCCTTTTTCTCGCTGGAGAACAAGTCTGTCTAAGAATCCGGTGCAATTTCCATTAGTCCAGCTAGCCAAAACAGTGACTGCGTGGAATGAAACAGCAAACATGACTGGAAGCAACAACCCCCGACCGGTTTGGCTGTATTTACGCCCGGTAAATATCAATGTACATATTACGGACACATTTTCGTATTTGACGGTAATCTCGATTTTGCAATAATAAATTATTCCGTCAATAAAAACAAAATTATCGTATTTATATTATTTTTCCGAGCGCTGGACTAATGCCGTGCGTTGCCCGGAGAAGCTCTGGATATTTATATCGACCTGTTTTACAGAACAAATTTGTTAGCAAAACATTCTCGATGAAGCCTTATATAACATGCACTAGAAATTTAGCAATTGATATACTTTCGCATGGGGCAGTCCCATTCATTAATTTATCGAAAACAGGAGAGCGGTCAAGAATGTTGAGATCATTTAATGACCCTGGCCACCCGAAACTTGCGTGCCAAATCCAAAGTTCCTGATCAGCACAAGCCTCCAGTACGACAGTAGGTTTCTTCTCCTTACCTTTAAACTGTCCCGCCCATCCATACGGGCAATTCTTCCACTCCCAGTGCATGCAGTCAATACTGCACCACATGCCCACAAAACCCCGACTAGCGTTCATTTCTAGGAGTCGCAGCGTGTCTTCCTCTGTCGGTGAACGAAGATATTCAGCCCCAAACCGTTTATCAACTGCCGTTACAAAGTGCATGATGCTGTTGTACACAACAGTACTCGATATCTCCAGATTCTCATCAACGCATGCCGCCGGTATACCGTACGCTAGTACCCGTAGAGCAGCTGATATTTTCATGATAGGGTGTATTCCTATCCGTCCTGTTGCGTCTCGGCGCTGCTCGAAGTACTCAGAATCAACATCCAGCACACCTTCCAGTACGCGCATGAACATTGGTTTGCTCATTCGATTCCGCTCCCTGAACTCGTCATCGTTATAAACTGGATTTTCATCAAAATACTGCTTCATGAAGCGCTTGTAGCGAGCCTCAAAGTCACGCTCTTTGTTTTTACTCTTGCCTGGCCGAGAACCACCGCGTTGCATTATCGTATCACGGAAGCAAGATGGAGACGCTGAGAAAAGGAGTTGCTGGGCGATAAGCTCATCGTCGTCATCTTCCCAATCCAGACTGAGAACGTCAAGGGAGCTACCCTGCCCGCTCGCGTGTGCAAGTGTGTGAACTGGTACGCCGTCCATTCCTGTCCCCCACGAAATGATTTGACTCACTAATTGGTGGGACGGGTGCGAATTTTTCTCTCGATCAAATTTGTCGGTTCATCTGTACCCTCAGTTTGCTCTAACTTTGACTTTGAATTTGACACGACCGGTGGGAATGCTCTTAGAGACAGATTGTTCGTGCCAGCGGTCTCAAGCTCTCTCGAAGTGCGTCTTGACTTGGAATGAAGTACTCCAGAAACTGCTTTATAAAGGGCGTCATGATATAAAGCCGACGTAAAGTTTTGACCCGCAACATAAAATGATGATTGTTGTGGTGAACGTCGTGTTGGATGACATTTTTCCGTAGTGAGAGAGTATGCAAGTACCAACGGCACTTGACGTATGTATACAGAGAACTGTCGATCTGGCAATTTCACGCTGATTCCTCTCTCGTATCGTTGGCAGGCACTGGGTGAAAGGAGCAACCTGAATAATCCTAAAGCTTGACGAACACAACATCAGGAGATAGAGAGTGTTGATACTCTTCAATTCCATCAACGACACGCACTTGAATATCATCATTTTGAGCTAGCGTGATTGCAACAACAGTCCAAATAGAGCCATTCGCTAGCTTGAAATAGCTTGATACGTTTTTCGTCATCGAGCCAACCACAAGAACTGTTTCTAGAGCCCCATCAGGTCCTGTTGATGTTACGTGAATGCTGCACGAATGTTACTTATTGTTAGGTCGTACGAAGGTTGTTAGTGTCCGGATGGGTCAACATTCACCTGTTCGTGATAAAAATGAGGACAGGTATTCGATTTCCCGACCGTTTGTGACTCTTTGTAATAGAGAGTGAAGTTTCGTTAAATTACGATATGTACTGATCTATGTATTTATACAAGTTTCCAGACGGTCTGCGATCCCACCTAAAACTCTGGATAATAAATATCCAGAGAACATACACAAAGGAAATGCTTTCTTTCCACAATCTAAGGGGGTCAAACGAACTCTTACATTAATGAGGCTTATGCAATGGCCATCAGCTCAATCCGATAAGGGACGAGGAGAGGCGGGTCTTCTTGGTGTGCTTGCTTGTTGCTTGTTCTTCTTGGTGCGAAGTGAGGTGAACGAGTGGACTGCACCAAGCAGCTAGACTCTGTAGATACCGGTATGAACTGGTAACCGGTACAGCAAACTATTCATGTGGAAACACAATTCCTCTCTTACATCACGGAATACACCAAAAGGATTAGGCAAAAGAAGAAAACCAGAGAGAAGTGAGATCGCCCATAGCTCTGATATAAATTTCAGATAACACAGTCCTACCGCAAGGCATTCGAGAGGACTATATAATACCCCCGACAAGTAGAAGTTTCACCAACAAACCCACTACAAACCTCCATGAAAATTCACGGCGGTGCCTTAGGCACTCGGAATCGAAGGATCTCGCTGTAGCCGTCCCCATTGTATTGATGTCACCCTCAGAGAACTTTTTAGTCGGATACTTCTTGAACGAGGCTTGTATTTTGGTATATGCTGGAGTACTTTGTACTTTCTCAACAAAAGCCTTGTCCTTCACCATATTTTCGACGGTTTGGGTGATTCCAGGGTTGCTTTTGGCCACCTTAGCTACGTCGGGACTATCTTGTACAATCGTCGCAATACGCGGACTTTTCTGCAGTGTTTTTGGATCAACAGGTTTCTTTTTGAAAACTGCAGAAAATTGTTTCTCTCTTGTCAGTAGTGTCAGCGATGAAGCCTTCCATTCCATCAGCGGCGCGTCCTTTGAGGTTACGCCTTGGAGTGGCATCGCTGGAAGACGTGCGATCGGTATTGGTGTTAGATTTGTCAATCCAATCAGTCCTTGAATACAAGGCAGAGCTTTTGGCAAATGTGGCCAACGTGAGCAGAAACAAGTACGACTCGCGCATAATATATGTTTCCATAATGAAGCCGGTGAATTCAATTCACACCAGACAGGGAGGTGTTCCGGACACCCCCTGAAATTACTACGGACACCACCTATAGAAACAAGAAAGAAATGTTCTATCCGAACAGAGAGGAGACAAAGCATACGAGTGATTTCAAAAGCGAGTAGCTGCGTTCAGCACTTTATGATGAAGAAAAGAGTACATATCTAATAACGTGGTTTACCTGTTAGGAAACAAATCTTCAAAAGCTGGAATTCTTGGCGTGCTGTCCTGTGTTTCCTGAAAATGTAGCGCTCTGTCGGCATGAAGTTAAGTCATTTCCCAGGTCGACATCTCCCTTCGATTCCCATTTGGGCCAGATCCTTTCCGTGAGTACGTAGCGTGATTGGTTGTGGGTTTCGTGAAAGTTGCCGCTTCATGGGGTACCAGTTTTTGATGATATGAAATTTCGCTTGTACCCTGTTGCTTTCGCTTTCAGTTCGTATGCCTTCTTACATGCACGTAGTGCACGAAGGTCTTTGATTGATAGAGGACGTAGACTCTTGGTATCTCTGGCATAGGTGCGTGCGACCGATCAATCCACCAATGAGAATGAAAATCTAATGGTCGTAGACTTCCTCAGGTTTCGTGGAGGTTGGTTGCACGGTAGACCTGTTGTCTTGTGTAAGTTCCGGAACAAATGGTGTCACAAATTCCACGGCGAATAAGAAACTCGCATTGTTTCAGGGCGAAGCTGTATATTTTCAAAACTACACCCTCGTAAATATTTTTACGGAATGCATTCATAATTCGAGTCGCTTCAACATCAACTGCCTGTTCGTGATCCTCAATACTTTTAGTCCACCACAAAGTCATTCTCTTGTGAATTATGAGAAGATCGCAGGTTAAAATTCGAAGCCATAATTTCATAGCTGAGTGATATCCTTGAACCTGAGGAGACCCAATCATAAACTCCAAGTGTGGTAGATTCACGAATAGCTTTAAAAGCTGCACCTAACTCTTCGCGGACAGTATGAACTTCAATAGTGCCTTGAACAAACGAATACGTGCACAACTGCCGCCACTGCTGCCGATTAGGAGGATTACCCGTAGAGTCTGTATCCCATCTTACCAAAGTATTCAACGCCAATGATTCCTCTGTACTAACTCGCAATGGAAGGTCCCCCGAAGAGTAGACACCCAAAACACGAGCCTGACGAACACCCTTTCCAGGCCCTAGAACGAACGTTGGTTGGTAGTAAGAAATATTATCTCCGGTGCGGATGAATTTCTCCCCGAGCTTGGCAACAGTACGAGCTTTCGCTTCTCCCGGGATGCTCTTGTGCTCGAGACACTAGATTGTTCATCGGAGTTCTGTCCTTCCATTAACATTACTGTTACTTGCGTCTGACGGCTACTTTGTGTAAGTTATAGCGAAGAAGGGTGACTGTGATGACCGATTCAGTAACTATCTCACTGGGTACGAAGTCGAGGAGGGAACCAAAATAGCAGTTGGTTTTTAGAAATATTTCTATAGGGGGTGTCCGTAGTAATTTCAGGGGGTGTCCGGAACATCTCCCACCAGATATTGAATGTCGAAAGGCAGATCATCTGAACTGAATCCTGATTACGATTTTGCCAGATTACTCCACGCTTATCTACCGGTATCAGGAACAATGTCCGATCCCGACCAGGAGCATGATGCTTTAAGTACATCTTCCAGACTGGCTCCCACCTTGTCGCCTCTACACTCCAAGACAAATCAAGCTCGCGCTCTGGGCGTCTCTACGCAGGCACTGAGTTACTGTAGGTTGTTGAGTACATTAATGAATGCTATGTGGTTGTTAGAAAAGTTCGGAGCGTATAATAACTAAGTATGTCTATTGGAAAAACTTGCGTGTACCATCTAATAAAAATATAAATGTAGATCTCGTCTCGTTTCGTTTCGAAGTGAGGTACATTGATGCCAATTATTGCTAACGTCACCATAAATGTAGATCTCATAATCAGATCCATAACCTCACCATGTTTCATTGGAAAGTTTCCGGGTCACAGGTTTAAGTAAACTGAAGTGTTATTCCTCATGACACGCTAGCTCCTATGTAAACATCTAAAACTGTAGAGGAAAAACATTGGAAACATGATTTTTTATCCACACATTGTAGGTCTGTCAACATTGCAATCATAATATATTACCTTAGTTATTAGTGAGTGGTAGTGACCCTGATATCGCACCAGCACGTACAAATCTGGTACGGAGCAAGGTGACGAAACTCAGATCGTCAGACGAATTAGAGAACGTTGTGGTGTGAGTGCAGTACGCTGTCTAATTCGAGGCACACGGTCTGCGCATGCTTACGTGTTGTGTTTTAAGGCCTACAATTGAAGCGGTCAATCTGATTGGAGTTCCTATAGGATCGCGGGTAGTGATTGATTGTCGATATCAAAGACTTTCAGTAAGTTATCAGCTAGATTATGAGGAAAGTGGAAGGATGAGGAAAAACTTATAAGAACGTGATGCTTATTTATAGAGCTTAAAGAAAGCACAAGTGCTTGCAAAGTGCGGAAAGGAGAATGGAATGTGTGTCTTTTAGAGGAAACATGGACCTTTTCTTATCTTCAGAACTTAAGGAAAAACCAAGCTGAAAAACCTCAGCACCCGTTACGCTAAATCATATTACCGACACCATACCGTTGTACAGATGCCCTGAACATCAAATCTCACCGTTATCTGCTTTTTACAGGCTGTAAGCCGCTCAACTGCTATTGGCTTATGTCCGCTTCTTTTCCTGCAGCACCTTTTTTTGAACCAGAAATACTGTCCCTGATCCTTAGATCCGGCGACGGCAAAGTTTATGGCGCAAACTGACACCTTCACAATGCATGTACTGCCTCATAAATCATTATACACTGCAGCGCTTTGCTGCTGGATCAAGTGACAACATATTATCTAGAAGCTCATTTCCAAATTAGTCGGCTTGCGGTCACTCAACTTGAGTGTCAAGACCTTCCTCGAGCACTTCCTCTCGACAAAAATAAGCCAACGATGCGTCTCACCTCCTTCCTGGTCCTGTTCGCGGCAACTTTCGTCGTAGTGAGCGCTGATTCCACTGGTACTAAAAGCGTTTTCTTCACCAAAAGTGTCGACAGCGCGTTTCGCCGGCTTCGCATGTCCACTGACGTACAAGAAGAGCGAGGGACATATGATGAAGTGGCGAAGCTCATTTTGGGTCTGAAGGGTAGTGGTCATGACTCGATGGCCAAGCTGCAGAAGATATTCGCTAACTTGAACCCTGCATTGAAAGCCACCGATGAGGAGGTGGCCAAGGTGTCGACTGTGGTTAAGAAGGCGAATACTGGCGCTGGAGTTGGCCTCACTGATGACGAAGTGACTAAGCTGGCAAAGACTTTCGCTTCGGCGCAAAAGAGTGCACAGCTTACAGATGACCAGGTGTCTAAACTGTCGAAGATGTTCGCAGATGCTAAGAGAGTGAAGGAGGCAGGCACGGTCAGTGATGATGAGGTAACCAAGCTGTCTGAAATGATTAAGAAAGCAAGTGCTGGAGCAGGTGGAGCCAAGTTCACTGACGACGAGCTGGCCACGGTCAGTAAAGTATTCGCGGCTGGACAGAAGCAGGCTGACCTCAGTGATGATCAGGTGTCCAAGGTATCGAAGATGTTCTCAGAAGCGGATATGGCTGACGACGCATTCAAAGCCACCGATGACGCGGTGGCCAGGATGTCGGATCTGGTCAAGAAGGCAAATGGTGGCGATGGAGTCGGCCTCACTGACGATGAAGTGGCCGCGCTTGCAAAGGCGTTCGCTTCGACGCAAAAGAGTGCACAGCTTACAGATGACCAGGTGTCTAAACTGTCGAAGATGTTCGCAGATGCGAAGAAGCTGGACGATGTAGCCAAAATCAGTGATAATGAGGTGGCCAAGGTGACTGAAATGCTTAAGAAAGTAAATGCTGGAGCGACGGGAAGGGCCAAGCTCAATGATGACCAAGTGACCAACATGGCTAGAGCGTTCGCGACTGCACAGAAGGGTGCCGGCCTCAGTGATGACCAAGTGAACAACCTGGCAAAGCTGTTCACTGAAGCTAAGAAGGCTAACAAAATCAGCGATAAAAGTATTGCAAAACTATCCCAGGAGCTGCTTGTAGTGGCGCAGAAAGACAAGAAGTCGTGGTTTACCATGGAGAGGGTTATTGCGGCTACGCTTGGCGCTATCATCGGCGGAACTGTTATCCACATTATCCGCGAGTGGATGTCTAGAGACTCGCCTACGCCAACTGCTGCTATCTCGGCTACCTCAACTACGGGTTCGGCCTAGGCATTGTTTATCCCACCGATCCAGTGTCTATCATGCATCCGAGTGTCGATTCGCGAGCTTCCAACTTTACTGCTGGAGGAAAGGAGCCACGGGAGGTGTTCCGGACACCCCCTGAAATTACTACGGACACCCCCTATAGAAATATTTCTAAAAACCAACTGCTATTTTGGTTCCCTCCTCGACTTCGTACCCTGTGAGATAGTTACTAAATCGGTCATCACAGTCACCCTTCTTCGCTATAACTTACACAAAGTAGCCGTCAGACGCAAGTAACAGTAATGTTAATGGAAGGACAGAACTCCGATGAACAATCTAGTGTCTCGAGCACAAGTGCATCCCGGGAGAAGCGAAAGCTCGTACTGTTGCCAAGCTCAGGGAGAAATTCATCCGCACCGGAGATAATATGTCTTACTACCAACCAACGTTCGTTCTAGGGCCTGGAAAGGGTGTTCGTCAGGCTCGTGTTTTGGGTGTCTACTCTTCGGGGGACCTTCCATTGCGAGTTAGTACAGAGGAATCATTGGCGTTTAATACATTGGTAAGACGGGATACAGACTCTACGGGTAATCCTCCTAATCGGCAGCAGTGGCGGCAGTTGTGCACGTATTCGTTTGTTCAAGGCACTATTAAAGTTCATACTGTCCTAAGTAACTCCCTACAATCTGTGGCAAATGCGAAGTCCACGGGTTAACAATTTCTTTAGAGGATTTTAAACCATATTCTAATCGCTAGTTTGACCCAAATGCAGATAGTGCGGCTGCATCACAGCCGCACTATCTCGTTAACTCGAGTGGCGCGATGACAGAACTGGTGTTATACTTCATAGCTTACTGCACTCATTTTGTCATGCATATTCAATAACGAGACAGATGGATACAGGAGGAAAGTCAGTCAACCACCATTATTTGCAACTTCTGCAATGCATGACAAACTTCGACTCGTATCCTTGTTTGGCCCAGCTACAAAATTGACAATGCACTGTACTGCTTATCTTCGGTTATCTTCGGCTTCCTCAATCTATTGACAAGCAGCCGAAGATAGCGTATACTCGAGGTAACTGCGAACTGGTTGTTAGTAAGACTGGGATGATTGAGCAGAAAAAAATTACTTCGGAATACGCCGTGATTGGATACAATTAGCAGCCGGCCCGCGACATTCTTCGCAGTCGAAAAACAGCCTACCAAGGGAGAAAGCAGGTCAGTTCACGTGAAATGAAGATGCGTTGCTTGTTTAATGCTGATTGTGATTTTTGTGTAGCAGGTAGAACTTCTTGAAGAGCAAGATCATGCAAACCAGCTGACAAGAAGCCACTAGCTGCGTTGGAAGCCTGGTCCTAACTAAATCGCAAGTAGGTACTGTGTTGTTGTTTGCGTTTCATTGATTGACCTTGTGGTAAGTCTTCAGATGACTCGGATTAGCTGTTTGATGTGTGAAGAGTTACAAATATGGACGAGTTTGGGAATACTACGCACGTTTCGCAGCAATGCATGCATGAAGGCATTGATCTAATATATGCAGTTGTTATGGTTGAGACTACCCTTTGAAGACCAGTTTGTTCAGTGTAAATGTCACGTCACGCTTACCTTTACTTAGTGCGCCCCACGCTCGGACGATACCAGACACAGATCCAGTCAATGCACGCCTTCGTTTTCCTGAGTCACTGCGATTATCCTCGATGAAGCTTAGAATCCGAGTTTGAACCATCCGAGCAAATTTAGTGAGGGCTTGACTACTCCGTACATCAGATGTCTCACTTGTTGCAGCTTTCTCCACTGGCAATGTTGACAAGTCAACAAATTCACCTACGACCTGCATCGCTGATTGGACTTCTTTGTGCACTCGGTTTCTCGGCGAGTATCGTGCGTATGCAAGACCATCGCGTACATAGCGAACGATGAGATCTTGAAGTTTAATACCCTTCACCGAATCAAAGTCACTAGGCCAGCTGCGAGTCATCGTGCCTAGAGGACCCACCCTATGAACTACTGTTTGCACCATATTGGCTGAAGAAGCTAGTGAAGCGACTTCCAGATTTGGTAGTGGGCACGCAAGATCATGATGCTGCTGTTCGTATTGTCTGTCTAACACTCGATGGAGCAACTGTTTGATGTTTTGAAGTTCGTTCATGACTTCTCGGTATCCTAGTACTCCACGTTCGAGTGCCCCCGCAAAAGTATGAATCCCAAGGTACTGCTCACTCAGTTCACGCTCGCTCATGTTCGATTTTATAAATCTAATAGGGAGCGAGAGGATATTGTCCAGCACAAATTGTTTCCGGATAACACGACCCCAATCTTTCAGTTCACTAGTACTTGGTACGCGAAGGCGCATGGCCTTCGCAGCAGAGGTGATGTTGACGTGGATAACATGGTCGGGTGCCAACATAAGTGTCTCGTCCAGATACATCAACACAGTAGCAGTCATACAATCTGTGAATGAGCGAGTCTGCAGTTTGGAAAAGTACTTTCTCCGCATTTCTAATGCGAATGATTCCACACGCACGTGAGCTTCATGACTACTGTTGGCAAAAACATCGAGAGAGGGTGGCTTTCCAGACTTTTCAGGATCCGTCCATCCACTCAGTACCTTTGCAACCTTCTGATCACTGGCTGAAGTTGGTGAAATGTATTCGAGAAGTGTGGCAAATCCATCCATACTCCACAATCCACGATGAGCTAGATCACATAATTTAACTTCAGAATTACTACTTGCAAATGCAGCACCTCCTCGCCTGGCAGAGTGCGACTGAAGACCTGGGGTCAAACGAGCAGCCGAGTCATCATTATAGAGACTTTTAAGCACCCGATTTATGTGAGCTGCGATTCGGGCTTCATTTTTCCATCCACAATCTGTGAGAATACTCTGTCTGAAGCATTCCAAGGATCAGCAATAAGCTGACACGCTAATGAATGATATGGATCGATAGCCCAATTTCCGGGAGAGCAAAAGAGTGAGATAGAATGTTGTTGACGCACCTTTAAACTATGCAGAATTCAGTTAGATACAAATTTAAAACTATCCATGGATTAGAGCTTACCGTGTGAGATCAATAACAAGAAAATCACCTAGCCAGTGAAGATCGTCAAAGAGTAAATTACCAATGTCAGAGCTTCTTCCAATGGAAAGCCACTGACTGGTAAGCAGGGTCCTATCCATCAGTGCTCGGACTTCGTTTTGCGCGAAGAGTACCTTACATATTGTCTCTAAATCTTCTAAAGTCATCATAGCAGCCTGATCCTTTAGTCGTTTACCGGTTTTGATTGCCTGTAGAACATACTGGTGATGCAAGTTGCGGCGACATCGCCGATACCAATCCTGATCCGACTTGAAGATGGTAACTTTTAGTTTGTCTTCGAGCTGTCGTTTAATAGAGCTCAGATAGTTCATTGAAGTTTGCCAGTGTATGGTGCTGTCGTTCAGCATGAAGGAGCAGAACTGCCCTATCAGTTCCATTGTGATGTTTTGTTCCGTCAGAGAGGTGAAAGAAAGATCTGGAGACACAACTTTGAGAAATGCGTTGAACTTTGAGCGTGCTGATACATCCTGTTTGTTAGAGGAGACACCAAGCTCGAGATCCATGAGGTCGATAATTGCATTCATGGTACTTTCTTCACCTCTCTCCCCATTCATCTTCTCTCGTAGTGTTGACTTGAACAAGCCCAAACAAACTATTAAAATAGACAACGGGATGTTGCACGAATGTAAATACTTTCGGCGCCGAAGGAAAACGATTACCCTACTGTAATAGATATACTTTTCAGGCGACACCCCACCCACCGGATCTAAGCTCTTTTGGGTAATGGTTGTCTCAGGGTTTAGACTGTGGACTCAGGCATCCCGTCAGATGAAATAAAACTGGTTAGGCAGTTCAGCCAGATAAAGCTGTCTTCATAGAAAAAATAGTTCAGATGAAAGGCCCATCTGCTATGGTTCTAAAATTGAAGTACCACTCTCGATTTCTCGAATTTTGTATGCAATCTGTATGGTTATTACATGAGGGGTATCCCAGATAGGGTACCCCTCTAGAAGTAGATACGCTTCAGAGAGTATTCGTTTTGTGAATTCTCTAGCATTGGTCACACCACTTCCACGTAGGTCTGATGGCTGAGGGTCAACCAATAGTTGTTGACCTACTATATATACATATATAGAAAAGTATAGTTAGTGTAACGGGGTTACATGAGGGGTACCCTAGAAAGGGTACCGCCTTTAGAAGTTGATATGCTTCTGTGAGTATTCGTTTTAGATACTCTGTTGTGGGTGATGTGGACCACACCACTGCCACGTAGGTCTGGTGGCTGAGACCCAACCAATATAGTATTTGACCTACTTTTTATATGCATATTAAGGTTAAATTATAGTTAATTAGTAATTTGTATTACAGGCCAAATGACCAAATTAACTATAAATAAATCAGTCTTAAACCTACTCCAAATTAGCTATTAAGTTCCCCAAGACCAGGACTTGTGAACTGTCGTTCACTAGGAGTTTGTATACTCCTGATAGCACGCTTCGTCACGCAAGGTGCACGTGTGACACCGTCACACTTGGTAGCACTTGTAGTCAATCAATGCCTATGTGGGTAGATTGACTACCTGAATCCTCAGTGGCTCCTGTGGCGAAGTGGGTGAACACTTGACCGCCCAAAGTATAGCGCGCCCGAAGAGTGGGGGTGGTCCTTAGAGAAGAACCGACTTTTCGGGTAGTACAGGTCCTGGATCAAGTACTAGACTCGATCCAGGTTGGCGTGTGACCTTGTGCAATCCCTATAGGTGTCGATTAATTCGGCGGACCGGGTTTCACCGGGTATTTTGTATTCCTAAGATAGACACACAGAAAATGTAAGAACTTCCAGGTTGTACGTATCCTGGGGGTCCTGAATGTAGGTTGAGAGATCACGAGTAAAGACCTTCTTCCCAAAAGATAACCTAAAATAATACAGAGTTTGAATATACAATATGCAGCCTGTCAGTCAGTTAGCACGCCCGAATACAGGTAGATTTCGGGATGCCCTACGCGCACCACCCTCGAAATGCTCGAGGGAAACAATAGAATGTCTTTCCTAAACACACAGTAATCAACAGTCAAATCCTAGGGGTGATCACTACCAAACCTCCTAAGATCGCAGGGAAATGAATATGAAATGCAAGGGGCACTCGGAGTGTCCACTAGCAACTTAGCAAATAAAATAACTGGATCACTCCGAGTGTTCAAGCCCACTGGTCCCCAAGTTAATTTGACTTGAACGTGTTGAGAGTTATTACGCGGTTAGCGCAGCCTTGGTCGTCCTCACTCTGGGGCCCTCCTAAACTGACTTCCGGACTGAACTTATCTTCAGTAGCTTGGGTTTCGATCTTGTTCTTCGACAGTCGCGTGACCATTCAGGATGTATTGTCATTCGGGATGTACATTCGGGGTACATGGCATAACTTCGGATGGAGTCTTCATATCCGGTAGGCGATCGAACTTTCAGGATGAGGGAGACAGTCTTGGGGTTTACATGTATAGGTAGGGTCGTAATTGTGGAAACCTTGGAGTTTCAGGGTGTTCTTGGGTGATGTTCGGTTCCGTCAAGGTAGGCTGCACCTCGGGATACATTCTCCGAGGGTACTTGCTTCCTTCTCGTGGATACCTGCCGTCAAGGAGTCGGCGGTCGGACTGAGCGTCGGTATTGCATCCTGAATGTGGTACCCATTCAGGGCGTACGCTTCCAACCTGTGAGCCTCTCCGTAACCGAACATCTGCATCCCCAAAGTCCAAACCATCAAGTCGCCCAGGAGTCCCATTCAATACCCATCTCGAAAACCATCATCTCTTGTCCGAATCAGTGTGCGGGTTGTCCCGGCTGGGCAGCTGCGGGTGTGCCTAGAAAATTCAGAGGCACATCGTCACAACCGCCCCTCGGATACACGGTCTTTCACTGAGGAAATTACCATCGAAGTGACAGAACATGAGCCGACCAAACGAACGCAGCTATCCCGGGCGACCAGACATCCCGAATTGCAAAACCGTTAGGCGATTACCCCAGATCGGGTCTTTTCTGCGCCCCGTCTACTATCCAACTGTCGTACCCAATTCAGAGTGGCAACCAAGATTCCACTCACAACGAGAACTTCCAACGATCAAGCAACTGATGAGCGAGACACCAAGCAACTCCGGAGACCGGGCACCAACTAGCGGTTCGCCTCCCTCAGCGTCAGCGCCACTCCCTAGTGCCCAGCTTGAAAAGGCGGGTGCTCAGGATGCAGGCCCTACAGAGAGCGACCGTGGTGCAACTTCCGGCTCTGGCTTGGAGTCCTCGGCTGACAAGCGCGGTGAGACGGCTCAAGAGACTTCCCAGGAGGCGGTGGAAACACCACAAGTCCCGGAACGCAAGCAGGCGAAGGCGCCGAAGAGCCGTAGCTCTAGCGCGGCAAAAGCCACAGGAAAAAGGAGCAGGAGCGGCTCCAAAGAGCGCTCCGGCAACAAGAAAAAGCGGAGCTCGAGCAAGGATCGCTCAGGTTCAAGCACGGCGACTGCTTCCGATGGCAACTCGCCTCCAGACGTGGCTCCGACGTCCACGGGTGTTCCACCAGTGGCGGACAAGGCTCAGGACCTAATCCAACGCGCACTTAGGCCGTTGTTGGCTAAGGTCTTTGAGAAAGACGACATGGACAAGCTGGATGCTCTGGCAGACGCTGCGGTCAAGGCACGCCCCGCACTGGAAGGTCAAGTCCCTCCGACACGAATTGCTGCGCCTCCCTCTCATCTTCCTAGTCCGAACACGATGTTCGTGGGGGTTCCAGCGACAACTGCAGACCTGTCCAACGGGAGTCTTCTCCGTGGTGGCTATGGTGGAGTCGAGTGCCTCCTGGGGGTGGAATCACTTTCGGAAGAAGACGTACAGTTCCTCGCCAAGCTATTGAGTCCGGATGCCGACATCCGTCGCGAAATACTGACTCCTCTGGCGGATACGTTGGAATCTGACTCTTATGAGTTCCTCTTGGCGCTGAAGAGCATCTCAACCAAGCGGGAGACGGCTTCTCTTCTGCGTCACTATGGCGCTCAAGATCTGGCTCGTAAAGTCTTCGGGATGACAACTCTCATGAAACGTCTCCTGGACAAGTATCGCACCTTGGAGGCTTCTACCCAGCGTTCGAGCTCTCAAGCAACTCGGCGTGCTTTGAAGGATTTCGAAGAGGTCCGCCAAGTTCGTGCGGACTACTCGCTACTCCAAAAGTATTGGCACCAAGAGGCTGAGCTCGCCAAGGGTTATATCATCTCTGAGTTGGAAAAGCACAGTCGCGATTACAAACGCGAGGCTCAGGAACATGAGCGTCAAGAACGTGCACTCCAAACACGCATCACGCGTCTGGAGAGCGACAATGACGAACTGCAGAAGGTCATCCACGATTTGGAGAATCGCCTGAAGGCGTCAACCTTGGATCCGCCCAAGCTAATGAATTTCCTCCATCGTCATGACACTCGGGTAGATGGCAACTGGCCTCGCCTGAAAGCACTTTTGGAGAAGTTCCGTGATCACCAGGATCCTCCTGAGGCCTGGAAGACTCAAATTTTCGTCAACACTTTGGATGATCCCACTTTGCGGCCGGAACCATACGTGTTCGCGGATGAGAACGACGACTCTGAGGAGAAACAAGATCCTGGAGACTCGAGACCTCGTTCAGGCTCGAAAGATGATCCCGTTGACTTTTCTGAGGATCCTCCAAGTCCACTGTCGTCGTCACTTTTCGAGAACACCAAGTCTTCGGGTCATTCAGCAGTTGCTTCTGATCTTCAGAACGTTCAGTGGCGTCCCACGTCCTACACCCCGAATGGTGAACCAGCTCTGGATACCGTCGCTTCGCCACTCCTGGACGTGAGTGCGGTGTGTGCATCTCTGGATGGTCCCATAGTTTGGGACAAACTGCGCACAGACGTCCAGGTTCTCATGCGTTCTGGTTTAACACTGGATCAGGCGGAAGACTTAATTCAGAGTGGCCAAGCGATACATTCCCGGATACCCTCTAGGATGCTTTCCGTGATGTTGTCTCGGATGATGTACTGGAAACGCTTGGATGACACTCCCTGGACTAAGTTTGTCCCGAGCTGGTGTTATAAGAACGCTGAATCTCGTCTGGAAGCGGACTTGGAAACGGGAAACATCCCTTCTCGTTGGCCACCATTGTCCAAGCAAGTTCACATGGACGACGAAGAGATCCACAAGGCTCTCTTCGAAAGTGACGGAGATGACAATGAAGATGATTCTCGTGACGCACCCTTTACTCCAAAGGAAGTGAACCCTATTTCGCCACGCCGTACGACACCTCCTAGGGAGGCCAAGCGTCGCTTGAGTGTGGACACGTCTGCTTCGGAGCCAGATACAAGTACTGAGCTCAAGGACAACGAAGATTCGTCTTCCAAGGTCGCAGCGGCTTCGTCTTCCCGAAAATCACGTCCGGCACAAGAGCGCAAGCAGTCACAGCTCGCTCGGAAGGATTACAAGGAGCTTCTCCCAATGGAACGTCGACTGATTGAGACTCCTCGCCCCGGAGTGAATTCGTGGAGACACTACGGCATCTTGGTGAAATTCGCCCCTGGAACTACGAACGCTCTGGAGCAATCGTATGGGTTCCCAGATTACGCCCCAAATCTCTCCAAGCCCGCTGAGGCTGAACAAAACCGACTCCGTTGGAAGCCTGCCGACTTCATGGTGTTCTGGGAGACAAAGCCCTGGGACAAGATGTTTCAGGAGCGCTCGAAGTATCTCGCTCTGCACACTCGGACGCAACTCTCGAAGGTCTCACGTGACGCTCTGGATGAGATTGTGGAGTTCATGTCGGATCACCGTCGTGCTTTCTGGTGGATCGGTCATTGGATCTTCATAGATCAGAACTTGGACGACTACTCCAGCAATCTCGCTAAGGAGCGGAAAACCGAATGCGACCAAGTCAAGAAGTCATACAAGCGACTGATCAACAAGTGGGTGGACAAAGGCATGAGAGAGTCACTCCTGGAGGAACCTGGAGTATGGACTTATCCCTCGAAGTGCTGTCACTGGATTCTTATGGACCCATCCTACAAGACCATCACTGGAACTCCTCACTCTCTGGAAGAACAGGCGAAGCTTCTGGATCAGCGAGAACCCAGCCGCGTGCAATGGAACACGTGTCAGTCCGACGCGGATCGCGTCAAGGACCTTCCTCAAGCGACTCGCGACAAGTTACTCCCAGTGGAACACCGCAAGCGTCACCTGGTCACGTTGGCTGATTTCGACTGATTTTCAAGGTCGCCCATCGCTCCTAGTCCGAGTCGTCTGCATGTTGCATCTTAACACCATAGCTAATCCATTTCGAAACGTAACTTCCTTGTTTGCTCTCTTTCATCATCATCATAGTCAATTAAATTCACACTTCGTAGATTCAGGAACCAAAATCCACATTCAGGTATCATCTCATCGTGGCATCCCGAAATTCAACTTCACTTCATCAACAGCTTCAAAACAATTCTTTCACTTCACACGGCGACGATCTGGGTCGTTCTGATTGCGTTCTCGTAGGGTGCTTAGGCCCGCGGGTGGTCATCCCCAGCTTGCATAGCTTGGAACCTCGCCTTGGCCCTCGCTCCTTGTTGAACTCGTACAGTAACGCCCCACAACTCAGCTGAGACACTGGGATCCATTCAGGATCGGCATAGCCCTTCCACTTGACAAGATATTCTCGGGATCGCTTGGACGTTCGGGTTCGTTTAACCCATCGCACATCCTGAATGCTCTCCACTTCGTACTCGTCGTTCGCATTGTCTGGCTCCCAACTGTCTTCAGGTAGTAATGCCGCGTCAAAATCATCGTCGTCTTCAACTTCGACTTCAACTTTGGGCCTTCTAGGGAAGATGGCCCTTGGCTTAAGTCGGCTGATGTGTACCCAAGGGTTCACTCGATATCCTGAGTCTTCAACCTTCAGCTTTACTCGGAAGTCATCTCGAACATCTTCAATCCGGAACGGTCCGTGCCACAAGTGTGCCAATTTCCGGCTCAATCCAGGTTGCACCTTTGGAATATACAACCAAACAGCATCTCCCTTCTCGAAACCAGCTTTTAGGCGGTCAGATAACTCACGCCACTTCCTAGTCTGTTCTTCGGAACGCGCACGTTTTGCCTTTCGCTGAAGTTCCTCTGCACACGCAAGTGCGTAGCTGTAGTCTCTCTGGAACTTCCGTCGCCACTCATAAGCCGTTCGCTCGGGGAGAGTTGAAGGTCTGGGTCCCAGCATTGCGGACACCGTTCCTTGGGCATCCCATCCGTGTACGAGGTAGAACGGTGTGTCCAGGCGGGTTGCATCGAATGATGTGTTCAGGGCGAACATCAGCCTCTCGGCGTGTTCATCCCAATCTGACTGATCTGCCTCCGCAACATACGCCTTGACACTCCGAATGACTGTCTGCACCGAACGTTCTTGCTGACCATTCGCCTGGGGTCGATATGCGAGAGTCGCTCTCTGCTTGCTCCCTATGAGATCTCGGAACCTGCGAAAACCTCGCTCATGAAGCGAGGATCTTGGTCATGCCGAATCACCGAGGAAGCTCCGAATCTCCGAAAGACGGATTCTTCATATGCTTCAGCGACATCTTGAGCCGTTGTCGACGCCATTGGTTTGCACATCACATATCCGGAGAACATGTCTTGGAATAGCAACAGAAACGTATTCCCTCGGACTGACTCTGGTAAATGAGTCACGAAATCCATAGAGACGGCCTCGAAAGGTCGTGTAGGCTCAATGTTGCCTGGTGAAGGACCGGCATTCGGGGGTGACCCCTTGCCGCTAGCACAATCCACGCATTCCTTCACAAATCGTTCCACGTCAGCATACATCCCGGGCCAGTAGAACTCCGAGCGCAGTCTCTCGTGAGTACGGGTGATCCCTTGATGTCCTCCCTGAAAGTCTTCATGCGCATAATGGAGCATGTCTTCTCGGAGTGATTCCGGGACCACTAGCCTGAGCTCGTCTTCGGCGTCGCGCGGTCGGCCTCGGGTTGACCGTGCAAGTCGGTATAATACTCCTCGAACATCCAAAGCGAACAAATCTGCCACCTTCGCGATCTTCTTGAGACGCTTTGGTGAGAAACGTTCTAGATCGTCTTTCAGGAAGGCGATGATATCTGAGAGATACTGGTCTCCTTCCTGATGCACCTTGATCCGTCTCCATCGTTCAGCTTGGTACTCAAGGGGTCCCATGGGTGAAGCGGACTCTCTCTCCCTCGTGCGAGCTCTGGATCGGGTAAACGCCGCCAGTACTCGAGCAGCTGAGGGAAGGGGCTCACACTCAGGACCGCAAAGAGTGACGTCTCCTGAGACTCCCATGGTCACGACATTTCGGCTGTCTTTAGGCATTTCCGAATGCGACTTCATTTCTTCATCAGACGTCTTCATAAGCTGCTCTTGAATTCTCGACACAACTTCCAGGTGTTCTCTTTCGGCATCTTCCTCAACCACCCAGGATTTACCCAGTGCTAGTGTTTTGGAGGTCAAATAGTCAGCAGCCTGGTTGAATTCTCTTTTAACGTGAACCAGGCGCACACTGTTGAACCTCTTCTTCAACACCTCACATTCAGCTAATCTCCTTTGAAGGTTGGGTTGATTGCAATTGATCAAACCTTGGACTTGTTGTATGACGATTCTCGAATCTCCCACGACCACTAGATCCTGGATTCCTCGATCGCGAGCCATAGCTAAGCCGCGTAACAGTCCGAAATATTCCGCATCGTTCACCGTAACGCCATCCAGAATGTAACCTCGGGCGTCCAGAACCTTCCACTCGGGAAGTTGCCACAGCACACAACCACAGCTGCCAATCCTCGTCGACGTCTTCGCAGCTCCATCGAAACTCAGGACCACTCCAGTGTAATTTGCTTCAAGCATCTCGATACTGATCACAGGGGGTGCCTTGACACGCCCCTTGGTCGGAATGAGCGATTCCGCAATCTTGTCCAGGTGCTCTCTCGGTGTGATACCTGCACCCAGGATGGCAGCAAGTCCATCTTCATCCCGTTGAACCTTTCGGATCTCGAGGTCATACTGCGACAAAGCAACGCCCCAAGGAACCAAGTGTCCATCGGCAGTCTTGGACTTGATTACCCACTTCAGCACCGAGTGTCTGGTGTAAACCACGAGGGGACATCCTTCGATCAGGGTCTTGAATACATGGAGAACTCGAATCACCGCTAATACTTCTTTCTCGGCAATGTGATAGCGAAGTTCTGCGTCATTCAGGACGCGCCCCGTGAACCGAACTGGTTGGATGATACCATCATGCTCTTGTCCTAGAACAGCACAGGCTGCCCACTGATTGACATGAGGAATGATGACGAAAGGCTTGGTCCGATCAGGATGCCTGAGCAGTGGCGTAGACACAATCTTCTGCTTCAGAATGTCGAACGCCTCCTTGGCTCGAGATAAGTCTCTCCCAGCTCGTACTTGCTCATCTGACAGTTCGTAGAGGACTGCAGCCACTACTGGGAAGTCTTCAATGAACTTGTGGTAATAGTTGAGGCTGCCTAGAAATGACTGTACACCTTTCAGAGTAGACGGAAACGGTAGATCTTGGATGCCTTTCACAATTTTCGGGATAGCGCGAATACCTTCTGCTCCAATTTCATGTGACAGGTAAGGTATTTTGCGCTTTCCGAATTCACTCTTAGGCAAGCTAACCGAAATATTCCAGTACCGCAAACGATAGAGTAAAGCATCCAAGTCTTCACACAGTTCATCCCAAGTGCTAGCACCATGAGCTATATCGTCGATGTAAGAGCTGCGCCCCAACACGGGACCCATCTGGGATGGCGCGGGAATATTGCGCCTGAAAACAGTCATCCGTTCCGTCAATGCCGTCTGATGGCGATCCACCTTGGACTCTTCTGGCCTTTGCGGTTCCAACTTTAAGTAATCGAGAACTTCTTGATCCACAAGCACCTCTTCTTCAGGTGGCAATCTCACGAATCCCCACAGGCAATTGTTGATCATGTGTTGATAGACCAACGGAGCATTCTTCAGCCCGAAAGGCATTCGGACCCATTGAAAATGTCCGAATGGACACACAAACGCAGAAATCAGCTTAGCCCGTTCAGTCATTCGGACTGCCCAAAAACCACTTGCCATATCCAGGCTCATAAACCACATCGCGCCCTCAAAACCGGTCAACAGGTCGTCGATCAGCGGGAGGGGGTAGTTAGAGAGCCGAATGAAGCTGTTCACCACTCGATAGTCAATGCACATTCGAATGTCAATCCCGTTTTTCTTCAGGACGATCACGATCGGAGAAGCCCAAGGGGACTCCGAGTGTTCAATCAACTTGGTCTCCAGGAGCTTCTTGAGTAGCTCATACACCTTGATGGCAACTTGAGGTGCAACCGGTCTAGGACGCTGAGCCACAGGCTTCGCATCCCCGACATCCAAGTCGCAAACCACACCTCGAGCTGGAGCAGGAGCCGCGTTACCATCCCCTAGGAAGATACTGCGATGACGTTTCAAGATCTCCTTGAGTTGACGCTCCTGAACTTCAGTAGTTACTCCAGGTTCACCAACATCAGCCTTCGAGATATCGCATCTTGGACTGAGATCTTGCAACTCGGGTAACATCGCCAACTGATCCTTCAACTGCGACATCATATCGCTTCCTTCGTGGATATAAACTGCGGGCTCCTGTTCGAGCTCTTCAGCGCTCACTCGCATACACCGGATGTAATCCTCTTCCAGTCGCTCCAAAGGAGTACTCGAATGATCCATTGTAGATACCACCGGCTTCTCGCCCTTTTGCGACACACACTCAGGTTCACTTCCATCTGCACACTCCGAAATTACGGTCATTGGCCGCTTATGCAGTCTGACTACTCGGACTTCATCGTCCTTGGCCTGAGGTCTCATCAACATCTTCGCAGGCCACTGATAGGGACGCGTCGGGACCGAAGGCGGAGCAGTGTCCCGAAGGGCCTGCTCATAACGTTCCTTCCGCATCCTAGCTTGCGTAGACAGAGTACTCTCGTAAATGAGATGTTGCCATTCCTGATACCTTCGTACCAGGTCGCACAAAACGCCCTGCTCTTGGAAAGCAACCATACTCCACTATTCGAGCAACGGGTGTAGACGAATCTATCCAGAGATCCTTGTCGGAAATATTCACCACTTTTACGGCTACTGCCCACGACTTAGCGCCATACAGAACTTGAGTTACCCACTGATCACCCCTGCTAGCCCACACCACATCTCGGAGTGGCTGACATTCACCATACCGGATCTTCACATTCACGTGTTCTCCAGGGCGTAGATGCACGTCCTGCAACGGGGTTATCGGGATGTTCCGCTCACGTTGTTTCCGAACCATGTAACCATACATCAAACGGACTCCTCATCGGGGAGCGCCACCGTTCCTTCGCGGATACACAACCGTACTCCAGCACTGTACATGAAATCCATTCCCAAAAGCACGTCAACGCCTTCTCCAATGTTGGTTACCCAAACATCCAGGATGTAGACGACACGTCTTCCCAAAGTGACCTTGATCTGCGTACTTGCAGTGATGTAAGTCGGGACGCCTCCTAGGCCGGACACCTTGATTCGCTTCTGCGAGTTTAACTTGAGCTTGAGTCTACGCGCAAGATCCAAACTGATCATACTCACAGTCGCTCCAGTATCCAACAGTATTTGCGTCCTGAAATCGTTCACCGCACCGTGAACCGTAGCAACCTGCTGCTTGTCCTCCTTCTCGTCATGATGTGCCCACCATCCGTACCGTTCTCCGAAATTCAGCTTGAATTGAGCTGGTCCTTCAGGTTCGGCCGGGAGTGGAGGCCTCGAATACCAAGTACGAGTACACTCCAAAGGCACAGGTTCATGGTCAATCAGGGAGGTCATACATTGTAGATTATCTTGGTTCTGGTTCCGCAATTCGGGGCCAACATAAGCTAACACACACAATTCTGAGGGTCTTCTCAGCCCGACGCGTACCGAATCCCCATTCGGCGGGCTTAGTAGTTTAACTGTGCTCCCTCAGAATCGCCCTTGCCATTCAGGATGTCCTCCCGAATGTGGCTTGGAAGGTCAGCTAGGCCTCCTTGCTGCAGCAATTTCTTGATCTCTTGGAAAGCTCTCCAGTCTTCGCATCTTCCATCGTGAATTTGGTCACATTTCAGGCATGCTTTCGTCTCACACCTTTGCGTTGGATGTCCATGCCTCTGACAACGGTCACAAACCATAACAGCCCAGCAATTCTCCGGTCGATGTCCCCACTTCTTACAATTCTCACAAAACTCCATGCGGTCTGGGTGTTGTTCGGCCGAAAACCTGGCTGCTGAGGTTGCCTTGGTGGTGGTGGTCTTGGTCCAGCTGCTGGATCTCTGGGCTTCCACCCCACACTGTTCATCACACGATAGACCTCGTGAATAAGGTCTTCCCGGGTTAACAATCTGGCATCCGGGTTGCCATCTCGCAGGACGTCCTGAACGCACGTACTCAGCGCAGCTAAGTCTGCCCTTTCGTCGTCTTCGAACGTCACTTGAGTGTCGGAGCCTTGGGTTTCGTCGTCCTGGGCTACGTAGGCCCGATTCGGGCGATTCATCCTTGGCCCATTCCGAGCAACGTTGTCTGCTCTGAATCACGGGGCTGCGCCCCTCGACCAGAATGCACTCCACTCGGGTTCACTTCCTCTTGCTGCTTCAGAACATACTCCAGGTCAGAGACCTTTCTGAAACGCTGACTCTGCAGAGTTGTCTTGAGCGTCACATCCGTGAGGTTCTTGATGAATCGCTTGATATGTTGCTCACGTCGGCGCTCAGACTTCCGGAAACGCACGTCCGCGCGTTCAGCCGCCAAATTCAGGCGATACAGGAAAGCCAATGCGGTCTCGTCCTTGAACTGCTTCATTGTGTAGTACTTCTCAGACTCTGACACCCTTGACTTGCAGTATTCACGCTTGAACTCCTTGGACAATCGACTCCATTCCGAACGCACATGTTTGAGAGCTGTCCGTACCAATTTCGGACTGAGCGGGCGACATCTTTGTCTTGAGCTCGTAGACCTTCATCTGATCCGTCCAGCCTCCTTGCACAGTCACGTTTAGGAATCGCTCCCACCAGCGACGGCGCGCAGACAACGACAGCTTCTCATCGAAGTCTTCTAGCGTATTAGTAAACGTCCTCAGCGTCACTACCGAGCCTCCTTGAGTCATCGCAGCAGTTGTCGTGTAGGCAGGCATTCCGTTCTGACTGAGCTCGTCGCTTGACTCTCCGCCAGAACTAGCCCCTGAAGGATCTCCATCTTGACGTGAATGCTTCCTGTTGAGTCCTTCTTGGCGGGCTTCTTGGCGTCCGTCTTCTCTGGGCAACAGGCTTAGTCTCTCGCACCTGAGACTTCGGTCGGGATGCACTCGACGACTTTGCCCCGGGCGTCTGCTCAGACTTGACTGCTTCGTCTTCCTTTGCATACTTTGTTCCAGTCAGACTCTGAAGAGTCAACTGGAGCTGTTCTGCTGGAAGGTCGCTGTCGCACTTGATGTCCCGTCTTTCACTTGCGTGTCCCTTGATTGCGTTACCCGGGAGTGGGTACATAGTCACACGCGTGGGTTCAGACTTGACTTGAGTTGCTGAATCAGATCCATATGTTGCACGAGTGTCTTGAGCTTGAGGATGTGTTGCGGGAGTGTTGCGCGAGCGCATTCCTTGCACGTTCTGCAGATCTCGGATAGTCTCCTGATCCCTGTTGCGCGCCTCCTCCAGAGAGTGAATCTTCTGCTGGAAGGCTTCCAATTGTGCACTCAGGGTCTTCTGCACGTCGGCCACCCAAGCAACCTTCTCCGCTTCGGCCTTCGCTTCACGTTGCTGCCAGCGCTCTTCGAACTCGACTCGCGCGGACTCCAACGCAGTATGTGCGCCTTCGGCGCGAGCTGCATCAACCGTTCGTGGTGACGCAGGGTGTCCGGGCAGCCGGACAGAAGCAGGCGGCCTCGGTGGCAGGTTGCTTGGCTTGGACGGTTGGGAACACTCTGCGAACTCCGTCCTTCCGGTGGACTTCCACGCACAGCTAGCGCCTGGATCGCATGGAAGGCTTGCTGGACCTGTTGCCCTAGGTGAGCCTGGTTAGACTCCATTCGCGACAGCAAGTCTTGCGTCGTGCGCATCGTGTTCAACGCAACTTGGAAGCTCCAGACATGCGAGATCGACTCGTCCTTCCTGAGCGACTCGTCCGTTCCGACTTGATCGACCGGCTTGGTGACCTCCTCGACTTCGACGAGCGCTTAGATGATCGAGTGGATCGCTTGGAACTCCGTCGCTTCCGACTCTCTGCGCTCGAGTCTGAATCGCTTGACGACTCACTGGGACTCGGCTTCCGGGAGCGTGTGTGACTTCGGGATGTCCTCGACCGATGATCACTCCGAACGCTAGTGCGACCCGACTCCGACATAACGACATCGTCATGGCCCACTATCGCTGGTGACCTCGGGAGGACAGCCTCCGTTACTTGGACACTCACGTTCCCGTCGACTTGCGCAGTGCTGCCTTGAGCAGCGAAAACCATTCCGGGTGGGGCAACGAAAGAGTACGGCATGTGAGCCGACGCTGCTCCTCCCATAGACCAGAGTGAGTGATGAGGAAGACGACATCTTCCCGGACGACTGCGACTCAACGGGTCCGCTGAGGTTGGACTCTTCGGATCCAGAGGCGGTCGGTCCAAACAACGTTGATCCGTATCCAGAACTCGGCATCGGCGATGCGCTTCGAGTTCCAGACGCTTCACTCGGGATCGCAGTGCTTCGGCTGTCCTGGGCAGACGTCCCGTACGACATGAGAGAACTCATCGACGGAATCGAGGCTGGACGTGGCGGCAGGTGTTGGGGCCGCTTCAGCTCGGGCTCTCCAAGCGACGAACTCGCAGGACTGCGAGTCACTCGGACTCCCGCCTTCTTCAGCCGCTCGACGCACTCGCTTCCAAGTAGTCCAGCTTCATAACTCGACATCAATGAATCACTTCTGCGTTCCGGCTTCATGTCTTCCACAGTGTCAGTCAAAGCTCGTACATCCAGAGGTGACAGCATTCGCGACGGCACACCCGAGGTGACTTCGCGCCATTCCAGGAGCTCCATCGTTAGCAGATGCTGAAGGTCTTCAGCTACCGCTCGGACTAAACTCGGTCTACTTGAGACGCATGAGCTCGAAACCACTCCGGGATCAGGTTGCGAAACCTGAATCCGACGTCAAAGAACATCGTCTGGAGCACCGCAACGCACTCCCTCGGGGACAAGTCCTTCAGGTACACCTCAACCGAAGTGAAGTCGACGACAGCGTTTGGAGCCAGTCTCACGAGGCTCCATTCGGAAATCCACGCTTCCGACCGGCTGGCCATCGACATTCGGGTCGCGACGTACTCGGACGTCCTCACCACTGCCGCGTACCACGACTTGAAGTCTGGATTCGGGTGCGGCCACGTGTACTCGATCGTAGGAGACATCACGAATTCCAGTGAACTTGCTCCCAACGACGAACTTGGTCGGCCACGTACGTCTTCCCCTGGTCCACGCTGAAAGGCGCTTCGCGTTCCACTGGATCTTCGTTCACAGTCAAGTCGATCTCCATTCGGGATCTACTTGGCGACTGGACTTCGGGTGTACTTGTGAAGCTTGGCTTCAACACTTGCAGGTCAGACGGTAGCGACGTCTCCGGTTCAGGTGCGAGGTCTCTTGCGAGTCCTCAAGCACCACTTCTTCTTGACCGTCGACAACGGGCCTTCCAACTTGATCGTGGGCGTCTCTCCGGAATCATCTTCT
>VOQZ01001757.1:0-12723 GCA_008079305.1 Phytophthora palmivora | reverse complement strand
AAGGCGTCAACCTTGGATCCGCCAAGCTAATGAATTTCCTCCATCGTCATGACACTCGGGTAGATGGCAACTGGCCTCGCCTGAAAGCACTTTGGAGAAGTTCCGTGATCACCAGGATCCTCCTGAGGCCTGGAAAACTCAAATTTTCGTCAACACTTTGGATGATCCCACCTTACGGCCCGAGCCGTATGTGTTCGCGGATGAGAACGACGACTCCGAGGAGAAGAAACAAGATCCTGGAGACTCGAGACCTCGTTCAGGCTCGAAGATGATCCCGTTGACTTTTCTGAGGATCCTCCAAGTCCACTGTCGTCGTCACTTTTCGAGAACACCAAGTCTTCGGGTCATTCAGCAGTTGCTTCTGATCTTCAGAACGTTCAGTGGCGTCCCACGTCCTACACCCCGAATGGTGAACCAGCTCTGGACACGGTCGCTTCGCCACTCCTGGACGTGAGTGCGGTGTGTGCATCTCTGGATGGTCCCATAGTTTGGGACAAACTGCGCACAGACGTCCAAGTTCTCATGCGTTCGGGTTTAACACTGGATCAGGCGGAGGACTTAATTCGGAGTGGTCAAGCGATACATTCTCGGATTCCTTCCAGGATGCTTTCCGTGATGTTGTCTCGGATGATGTACTGGAAACGCTTGGATGACACTCCCTGGACTAAGTTTGTCCCGAGCTGGTGTTATAAGAACGCTGAATCTCGTCTGGAAGCGGACTTGGAAACGGGAAACATCCCTTCTCGTTGGCCACCATTGTCCAAGCAAGTTCACATGGACGACGAAGAGATCCACAAAGCTCTCTTCGAAAGTGACGGAGATGACAATGAAGATGATTCTCGTGACGCACCCTTCACTCCAAAGAAAGTGAATCCTGTTTCGCCACGCCGTACAACACCTCCTAGGGAGGCCAAGCGTCGCTCGAGTGTGGACACGTCTGCTTCGGAGCCAGATACAAGTGCTGAGCTCAAGGACAACGGAAGATTCGTCTTCCAAGGTCACAGCGGCTTCGTCTTCCCGAAAATCACGTCCGGCACAAGAGCGCAAGCAGTCACAGCTCGCTCGGAAGGATTACAAGGAGCTTCTCCCAATGGAACGTCGACTGATTGAGACTCCTCGCCCCGGAGTGAATTCGTGGAGACACTATGGCATCTTGGTGAAATTCGCCCCTGGAACTACGAACGCTTTGGAGCAATCGTATGGGTTCCCAGACTACGCCCCAAATCTCTCCAAGCCCGCTGAGGCTGAACAAAACCGACTCCGTTGGAAGCCTGCCGACTTCATGGTGTTCTGGGAGACAAAGCCCTGGGACAAGATGTTTCAGGAACGCTCCAAGTATCTCGCTTTGCACACTCGGACGCAGCTCTCGAAGGTTTCACGTGACGCTCTGGATGAGATTGTGGAGTTCATGTCGGATCACCGTCGTGCTTTCTGGTGGATCGGTCATTGGATCTTCATAGATCAGAACTTGGATGACTACTCCAGCAATCTCGCTAAGGAGCGGAAAACCGAGTGCGACCAAGTCAAGAAGTCGTACAAGCGACTGGTCAACAAGTGGGTGGACAAAGGCATGAGAGAGTCACTCCTGGAGGAACCTGGAGTATGGACTTATCCCTCGAAGTGTTGTCACTGGATCCTTATGGACCCATCCTACAAGACCATCACTGGAACTCCTCACTCTTTGGAAGAACAGGCGAAGCTTCTGGATCAGCGAGAACCCAGCCGCGTGCAATGGAACACGTGTCAGTCCGACGCGGATCGCGTCAAGGACCTTCCTCAAGCGACTCGCGACAAGTTACTCCCAGTGGAGCACCGCAAGCGTCACCTGGTCACGTTGGCTGATTTCGACTGATTTTCAAGGTCGCCCCAACGCTCCTAGTCCGAGTCGTCTGCATGTTGCATCTTAACACCACAGCTAATCCATTTCGAAACGTAACTTTCTTGTTTGCTTTCTTTCATCATCATCATCATAGTCAATTCACACTTCATAGATTCAGGAACCAAAATCCACATTCAGGTATCATCTCATCATGGCATCCCGAAATTCATCTTCACTTCATCAACAGTTTCAAAACAATTCTTTCACTTCACACGGCGACGATCTGGGTCGTTCTGATTGCGTTCTCGTAGGGTGCCTAGGCCCGCGGGTGGTCCCCAGCTTGCATAGCTTGGAACCTCGCCTTGGCCCTCGCTCCCTTGTTGAACTCGTACAGTAACGCCCCACAACTCAGCTGAGACACTGGGATCCATTCAGGATCGGCATAGCCCTTCCACTTGACAAGATATTCTCGGGATCGCTTGGACGTTCGGGTTCGTTTCACCCATCGCACATCCTGAATGCTCTCCACTTCGTACTCGTCGTTCGCATTGTCTGGCTCCCAACTGTCTTCAGGTAGTAATGCCGCATCAAAATCGTCATCGTCTTCAACTTCGACTTCAACTTTGGGCCTTCTAGGGAAGATGGCCCTTGGCTTAAGTCGGCTGATGTGTACCCAAGGGTTCACTCGATATCCCGAGTCTTCAACCTTCAGCTTTACTCGGAAGTCATCTCGAACATCTTCAATCCGGAACGGTCCGTGCCACAAGTGTGCCAATTTCCGGCTCAATCCAGGTTGCACCTTTGGAATATACAACCAAACAGCATCTCCCTTCTCGAAACCAGCTTTTAGGCGGTCAGATAACTCACGCCACTTCCTAGTCTGTTCTTCGGAACGCGCACGTTTTGCCTTTCGCTGAAGTTCCTCTGCACAAGCAAGTGCGTAGCTGTAGTCTCTCTGGAACTTCCGCCGCCACTCGTAAGCCGTTCGCTCGGGGAGAGTTGAAGGTCTGGGTCCCAGCATTGCGGACACAGTTCCTTGGGCATCCCATCCGTGTACGAGGTAGAACGGTGTGTCCAGGCGGGTTGCATCGAATGATGTGTTCAGGGCGAACATCAGCCTCTCGGCGTGTTCATCCCAATCTGACTGATCTGCCTCCGCAACATACGCCTTGACACTCCGAATGACTGTCTGCACCGAACGTTCTTGCTGACCATTCGCCTGGGGTCGATATGCGAGAGTCGCTCTCTGCTTGCTCCCTATGAGATCTCGGAATCTTGCGAAGACCTCGCTCATGAAGCGAGGATCTTGATCATGCCGAATCACCGAGGAAGCTCCGAATCTCCGAAAGACGGATTCTTCATATGCTTCAGCGACATCTTGAGCCGTTGTCGACGCCATTGGTTTGCACATCACATATCCGGAGAACATGTCTTGGAATAGCAACAGAAACGTATTCCCTCGGACTGACTCTGGTAAATGAGTCACGAAATCCATAGAGACGGCCTCGAAAGGTCGTGTAGGCTCAATGTTGCCTGGTGAAGGACCGGCATTCGGGGGTGACCCCTTGCCGCTAGCACAATCCACGCATTCCTTCACAAATCGTTCCACGTCAGCATACATCCCGGGCCAGTAGAACTCCGAGCGCAGTCTCTCGTGAGTACGGGTGATCCCTTGATGTCCTCCCTGAAAGTCTTCATGCGCATAATGGAGCATGTCTTCTCGGAGTGATTCCGGGACCACTAGCCTGAGCTCGTCTTCGGCGTCGCGCGGTCGGCCTCGGGTTGACCGTGCAAGTCGGTATAGTACTCCTCGAACATCCAAAGCGAACAAATCTGCCACCTTCGCGATCTTCTTGAGACGCTTTGGTGAGAAACGTTCTAGATCGTCTTTCAGGAAGGCGATGATATCTGAGAGATACTGGTCTCCTTCCTGATGCACCTTGATCCGTCTCCATCGTTCAGCTTGGTACTCAAGGGGTCCCATGGGTGAAGCGGACTCTCTCTCCCTCGTGCGAGCTCTGGATCGGGTAAACGCCGCCAGTACTCGAGCAGCTGAGGGAAGGGGCTCACACTCAGGACCGCAAAGGGTGACGTCTCCTGAGACTCCCATGGTCACGACATTTCGGCTGTCTTTAGGCATTTCCGAATGCGACTTCATTTCTTCATCAGACGTCTTCATAAGCTGCTCTTGAATTCTCGACACAACTTCCAGGTGTTCTCTTTCGGCATCTTCCTCAACCACCCAGGATTTACCCAGTGCTAGTGTTTTGGAGGTCAAATAGTCAGCAGCCTGGTTGAATTCTCTTTTAACGTGAACCAGGCGCATACTGTTGAACCTCTTCTTCAACACTTCACATTCAGCTAATCTCCTTTGAAGGTTGGGTTGATTGCAATTGATCAAACCTTGGACTTGTTGTATGACGATTCTCGAATCTCCCACGACCACTAGATCCTGGATTCCTCGATCACGAGCCATAGCTAAGCCGCGTAACAGTCCGAAATATTCCGCATCGTTCACCGTAACGCCATCCAGAATGTAACCTCGGGCGTCCAGAACCTTCCACTCGGGAAGTTGCCACAGTACACAACCACAGCTGCCAATCCTCGTCGACGTCTTCGCAGCTCCATCGAAACTCAGGACTATTCCAGTGTAGTCTGCTTCAAGCATCTCGATACTGATCACAGGGGGTGCCTTGACACGCCCCTTGGTCGGAATGAGCGATTCCGCAATCTTGTCCAGGTGCTCTCTCGGTGTGATACCTGCACCCAGGATGGCAGCAAGTCCATCTTCATCCCGTTGAACCTTTCGGATCTCGAGGTCATACTGCGACAAGGCAACGCCCCAAGGAACCAAGCGCCCATCGGCGGTCTTGGACTTGATTACCCACTTCAGCACTGAGTGTCTGGTATAAACCACGAGGGGACATCCTTCGATCAGGGTCTTGAATACATGGAGAACTCGAATCACCGCTAATACTTCTTTCTCGGCAATGTGATAGCGGAGTTCTGCGTCATTCAGGACGCGCCCCGTGAACCGAACTGGTTGGATGATACCATCATGCTCTTGTCCTAGAACAGCACAGGCTGCCCACTGATTGGCATGAGGAATGATGACGAAAGGCTTGGTCCGATCAGGATGCCTGAGCAGTGGCGTAGACACAATCTTCTGCTTCAGAATGTCGAACGCCTCCTTGGCTCGAGATAAGTCTCTCCCAGCTCGTACTTGCTCATCTGACAGTTCGTAGAGGACTGCAGCCACTACTGGGAAGTCTTCAATGAACTTGTGGTAATAGTTGAGGCTGCCTAGAAATGACTGTACACCTTTCAGAGTAGACGGAAACGGGAGATCTTGGATGCCTTTCACAATTTTCGGGATAGCGCGAATACCTTCTGCTCCAATTTCATGTGACAGGTAAGGTATAGTGCGTTTTCCGAATTCACTCTTAGGCAAGCTGACCGAAATATTCCAGTACCGCAAACGATAGAGTAAAGCATCCAAGTCTTCACACAGCTCATCCCAAGTGCTAGCACCATGAGCTATATCGTCGATATAAGAGCTGCGCCCCAACACGGGACCCATCTGGGATGGCGCGGGAATATTGCGCCTGAAAACAGTCATCCGTTCCGTCAATGCCGTCTGATGGCGATCCACCTTGGACCCTTCTGGCCTTTGCGGTTTCAACTTCAAGTAGTCGAGAACATCTTGATCCACAAGCACCTCTTCTTCAGGTGGCAATCTCACGAATCCCCACAAGCAATTGTTGATCATGTGCTGATAGACCAACGGAGCATTCTTCAGCCCGAAAGGCATTCGGACCCATTGAAAATGTCCGAATGGACACACAAACGCAGAAATCAGCTTAGCGCGTTCAGTCATTCGGACTGCCCAAAAACCACTTGCCATATCCAGGCTCATAAACCACATCGCGCCCTCAAAACCGGTCAACAGGTCGTCGATCAGCGGGAGGGGGTAGTTAGAAAGCCGAATGAAGCTGTTCACCACTCGATAGTCAATGCACATTCGAATGTCAATCCCGTTCTTCTTCAGGACGATCACGATCGGAGAAGCCCAAGGGGACTCCGAGTGTTCAATCAACTTGGTCTCCAGGAGCTTCTTGAGTAGCTCATACACCTTGATGGCAACTTGAGGTGCAACCGGTCTAGGACGCTGAGCCACGGGCTTCGCATCCCCGACATCAAGTCGCAAACCACACCTCGAGCTGGAGCAGGAGCCGCGTTACCATCCCCTAGGAAGATACTGCGATGACGTTTCAAGATCTCCTTGAGTTGACGCTCCTGAACTTCAGTAGTTACTCCAGGTTCACCAACATCAGCCTTCGAGATATCGCATCTTGGACTGAGATCTTGCAACTCGGGTAACATCGCCAACTGATCTTTCAACTGCGACATCATATCACTTCCTTCGTGGATATAAACTGCGGGCTCCTGTTCGAGCTCTTCAGCGTTCACTCGCATACACCGGATGTAATCCTCTTCCAGTCGCTCCAAAGGAGTACTCGAATGATCCATTGTAGATACCACCGGCTTCTCGCCCTTTTGCGACACACACTCAGGTTCACTTCCATCTGCACATTCCGAAATTACGGTCATTGGCCGCTTATGCAGTCGGACTACTCGAACTTCATCGTTCTTGGCCTGAGGTCTCATCAACATCTTCGCAGGCCACTGATAGGGACGCTTCGGGACCGAAGGCGGAGCAGTGTCCCGAAGGGCCTGCTCATAACGTTCCTTCCGCATCCTAGCTTGCGTAGACAGAGTACTCTCGTAAATGAGATGTTGCCATTCCTGATACCTTCGTACTCCAGGTCGCACAAAACGCCCTGCTCTTGGAAAGCAACCATACTCCACTATTCGAGCAACGGGTGTAGACGAATCTATCCAGAGATCCTTGTCGGAAATATTCACCACTTTTACGGCTACTGCCCACGACTTAGCGCCATACAGAACTTGAGTTACCCACTGATCACCCCTGCTAGCCCACACCACATCTCGGAGTGGCTGACATTCACCATACCGGATCTTCACATTCACGTGTTCTCCAGGGCGTAGATGCACGTCCTGCAACGGGGTTATCGGGATGTTCCGCTCACGGTGTTTCCGGACCATGTAACCATACATCAAAACGGACTCCTCATCGGGGAGTGCCACCGTTCCTTCGCGGATGCATAACCGTACTCCAGCACTATACATGAAATCCATTCCCAAAAGCACATCGACGCCTTCTCCGATGTTGGTTACCCAAACATCCAGGATGTAGACGACACGTCTTCCCAAAGTGACCTTGATCTGCGTACTTGCAGTGATGTAAGTCGGGACGCCTCCTAGGCCGGACACCTTGATTCGCTTCTGCGAGTTTAACTTGAGCTTGAGTCTACGCGCAAGATCCAAACTGATCATACTCACAGTCGCTCCGGTATCCAACAGTATTTGCGTCCTGAAATCGTTCACCGCACCGTGAACCGTAGCAACCTGCTGCTTGTCCTCCTTTTCATCATGATGTGCCCACCATCCGTACCGTTCCCCGAAATTCAGCTTGAATTGAGCTGGTCCTTCAGGTTCGGCCGGGAGTGGAGGCCTCGAATACCAAGTACGAGTACACTCCAAAGGCACAGGTTCATGGTCAATCAGGGAGGTCATACATTGTAGATTATCTTGGTTCTGGTTCCGCAATTCGGGGCCAACATAAGCTAACACACACAATTCTGAGGGTCTTCTCAGCCCGACGCGTACCGAATCCCCATTCGGCGGGCTTAGTAGTTTAACTGCGCTCCCTCAGAATCGCCCTTGCCATTCAGGATGTCCTCCCGAATGTGGCTTGGAAGGTCAGCTAGGCCTCCTTGCTGCAGCAATTTCTTGATCTCTTGGAAAGCTCTCCAGTCTTCGCATCTTCCATCGTGAATTTGGTCACATTTCAGGCATGCTTTCGTCTCACACCTTTGCGTTGGATGTCCATGCCTCTGACAACGGTCACAAACCATAACAGCCCAGCAATTCTCCGGTCGATGTCCCCACTTCTTACAATTCTCACAAAACTCCATGCGGTCTGGGTTGTTCGGCCGAAAACTTGGCTGCTGAGGTTGTCTTGGTGGTGGTGGTCTTGGTCCAGCTGCTGGATCTCTGGGCTTCCACCCCACACTGTTCATCACACGATAGACCTCGTGAATAAGGTCTTCCCGGGTTAACAATCTGGCATCCGGGTTGCCATCTCGCAGGACGTCCTGAACGCACGTACTCAGCGCAGCTAAGTCTGCCCTTTCGTCGTCTTCGAACGTCACTTGAGTGTCGGAGCCTTGGGTTTCGTCGTCCTGGGCTACGTAGGCCCGATTCGGGCGGATTCATCCTTGGCCCATTCCGAGCAACGTTGTCTGCTCTGAAGTCACGGGGCTGTGCCCCTCGACCAGAATGCACTCCACTCGGGTTCACTTCCTCTTGCTGCTTCAGAACATACTCCAGGTCAGAGACCTTTCTGAAACGCTGACTCTGCAGAGTTGTCTTGAGCGTCACATCCGTGAGGTTCTTGATGAATCGCTTGATATGTTGCTCACGTCGGCGCTCAGACTTCCGGAAACGCACGTCCGCGCGTTCAGCCGCCAAATTCAGGCGATACAGGAAAGCCAATGCGGTCTCGTCCTTGAACTGCTTCATTGTGTAGTACTTCTCAGACTCTGACACTCTTGACTTGCAGTATTCACGCTTGAACTCCTTGGACAATCGACTCCATTCCGAACGCACATGCTTTGATAGCTGTCCGTACCAATTTCGGACTGCGGGCGACATCTTTGTCTTGAGCTCGTAGACCTTCATCTGATCCGTCCAGCCTCCTTGCACAGTCACGTTTAGGAATCGCTCCCACCAGCGACGGCGCGCAGACAACGACAGCTTCTCATCGAAGTCTTCTAGCGTATTAGTAAACGTCCTCAGCGTCACTACCGAGCCTCCTTGAGTCATCGCAGCGGTCGTCGTGTACGCAGGCATCTCGTCCGACGAGCTAGAGTCGCTTGAGCTGTAGCCTTCGTCGCTTGACTCTCCGCCAGAACTAGCCCCTGAAGGATCTCCATCTTGACGTGAATGCTTCCTGTTTGAGTCCTTCTTGGCGGGCTTCTTGGCGTCCGTCTTCTCTGGGGCAACAGGCTTAGTCTCTCGCACCTGAGACTTCGGTCGGGATGCACTCGACGACTTTACCCCGGGCGTCTGCTCAGACTTGACTGCTTCGTCTTCCTTTGCATACTTTGTTCCAGTCAGACTCTGAAGAGTCAACTGGAGCTGTTCTGCTGGAAGGTCGCTGTCGCACTTGATGTCCCGTCTTTCACTTGCGTGTCCCTTGATTGCGTTACCCGGGAGTGGGTACATAGTCACACGCGTGGGTTCAGACTTGACTTGAGTTGCTGAATCAGATCCATATGTTGCACGAGTATCTTGAGCTTGAGGATGTGTTGCGGGAGTGTTGCGCGAGCGCATTCCTTGCACGTTCTGCAGATCTCGGATAGTCTCCTGATCCCTGTTGCGCGCCTCCTCCAGAGAGTGAATCTTCTGCTGGAAGGCTTCCAATTGTGCACTCAGGGTCTTCTGCACGTCGGCCACCCAAGCAACCTTCTCCGCTTCGGCCTTCGCTTCACGTTGCTGCCAGCGCTCTTCGAACTCGACTCGCGCGGACTCCAACGCAGTATGTGCGCCTTCAGCGCGCGCTGCATCAACCGTTCGTGGTGACGCAGGTGTCCGGGCAGCCGGAACAGAAGTAGGCGGCCTCGGTGGCAGGTGCTTTGGCTTGGACGGTTGGGAACACTCTGCGAACTCCGTCCTTCCGGTGGACTTCCACGCACAGCTAGCGCCTGGATCGCATGGAAGGCTTGCTGGACCTGTTGCCCTAGGTGAGCCTGATTAGACTCCATTCGCGACAGCAAGTCTTGCGTCGTGCGCATCGTGTTCAACGCAACTTGGGAAGCTCCAGACATGCGAGATCGACTCGTCCTTCCTGAGCGACTCGTCCGTTCCGACTTGATCGACCGACTTGGTGACCTCCTCGACTTCGACGAGCGCTTAGATGATCGAGTGGATCGCTTGGAACTCCGTCGCTTCCGTTCTCTCTGCGCTCGAGTCTGAATCGCTTGACGACTCACTGGGACTCGGCTTCCGGGAGCGTGTGTGACTTCGGGATGTCCTCGACCGATGATCACTCCGAACGCTAGTGCGACCCGACTCCGACATAACGACATCGTCATGGCCCACTATCGCTGGTGACCTCGGGAGGACAGCCTCCGTTACTTGGACACTCACGTTCCCGTCGACTTGCGCAGTGCTGCCTTGAGCAGCGAAAACCATTCCGGGTGGGGCAACGAAAGAGTACGGCATGTGAGCCGACGCTGCTCCTCCCATAGACCAGAGTGATGAGGAAGACGACATCTTCCCGGACGACTGCGACTCAACGGGTCCGCTGAGGTTGGACTCTTCGGATCCAGAGGCGGTCGGTCCAAACAACGTTGATCCGTATCCAGAACTCGGCATCGGCGATGCGCTTCGAGTTCCAGACACTTCACTCGGGATCGCAGTGCTTCGGCTGTCCTGAGCAGACGTCCCGTACGACATGAGAGAACTCATCGACGGAATCGAGGCTGGACGTGGCGGCAGGTGTTGGGGCCGCTTCAGCTCGGGCTCTCCAAGCGACGAACTCGCAGGACTGCGAGTCACTCGGACTCCCGCCTTCTTCAGCCGCTCGACACACTCGCTTCCAAGTAGTCCAGCTTCATAACTCGACATCAATGAATCACCTTCTGCGTCTTCCGGCTTCATGTCTTCCACAGTGTCAGTCAAAGCTCGTACATCCAGAGGTGACAGCATTCGCGACGGCACACCCGAGGTGACTTCGCGCCATTCCAGGAGCTCCATCGTTAGCAGATGCTGAAGGTCTTCAGCTACCGCTCGGACTAAACTCCGGTCTACTTGAGACGCATGAGCTCGAAACCACTCCGGATCAGGTTGCGAAACCTGAATCCGACGTCAAAGAACATCGTCTGGAGCACGGCAACGCACTCCCTCGGGGACAAGTCCTTCAGGTACACCTCAACCGAAGTGAAGTCGACGACAGCGTTTGGAGCCAGTCTCACGAGGCTCCATTCGGAAATCCACGCTTCCGACCGGCTGGCCATCGACATTCGGGTCGCGACGTACTCGGACGTCCTCACCACTGCCGCGTACCACGACTTGAAGTCTGGATTCGGGTGCGGCCACGTGTACTCGATCGTCGGAGACATCACGAATTCCAGAGTGACTTGCTCCCAACGACGAACTTGGTCGGCCACGTACGTCTTCCCCTGGTCCACGCTGAAAGGCGCTTCGCGTTCCACTGGATCTTCGTTCACAGTCAAGTCGATCTCCATTCGGGATCTACTTGGCGACTGGACTTCGGGTGTACTTGTGAAGCTTGGCTTCAACGCTTGCAGGTCAGACGGTAGCGACGTCTCCGGTTTCAGGTGCGAGGTCTCTTGCGAGTCCTCAAGCACCACTTCTTCCTTGACCGTCGACAACGGGCCTTCCAACTTGATCGTGGGCGTCTCCTCCGGAATCTTCTCTTCCGTGTCGTCGTCCACGCTGATCACATCTTCATCCGGCTGGGGCTTCACCAAAACCTCCTCAGCCGGGCACTCAACCACGGCGGCGCCTCCCACAGACGCCTGAACGGGTGCATCCGGGACGGACACACCCACAACCTCCACGCTCGAATCCGAGCTGGAGTCTCCGCCAGAGCCAACCGGCGCGCTCTCCTTCTGGCCATCTTCGGTGACTTCATCCAGGGAAACATGGTGCGCCCCCTGAATTGTGTCCTCCGAATCCGGCTGCTCTTGAGCGTCCATCGGCTCCGCTGCCTTCTTCTCCTCGCGAGCTGCTCGACGCTTCGCAGCGTTCCGAGCGCGAGCTTCCTTCTCGACAATGTCGAGAGGCTTCTGCGCTTCGGGTTGCATCCCACGAGTTCGACGCGACTGTCTTGGCGCTCCTCCGCGCCCTCGACCGCGTCCACCTTCTTCGCGTGTGCTCTCAACTTCACTCATAACCCCAAGATTAGTAAGGTTAGTAGCTCTCAGCACCCTCTAGATCTAACTTAATACAAAATATCGGTGAAATCCACGGCAACCAAATCCGGGCACGCGCACCAGTTGTGGCGAAGTGGGTGAACACTTGACCGCCCAAAGTATAGCGCGCCCGAAGAGTGGGGGGTGGTCCTTAGAGAAGAACCGACTTTTCGGGTAGTACAGGTCCTGGATCAAGTACTAGACTCGATCCAGGTTGGCGTGTGACCTTGTGCAATCCCTATAGGTGTCGATTAATTCGGCGGACCGGGTTTCACCGGGTATTTTGTATTCCTAAGATAGACACACAGAAAATGTAAGAACTTCCAAGTTATACGTATCCTGGGGGTCCTGAATGTGGGTTGAGAGATCACGAGTAAAGACCTTCTTCCCAAAAGATAACCTAAAATAATACAGAGTTTGAATATACAATATGCAGCCTGTCAGTTAGTTAGCACGCCCGAATACAGGTAAATTTCGGGATGCCCTACGCGCACCACCCTCGAAATGCTCGAGGGAAACAATAGAATGTCTTTCCTAAAAACACAGTAATCAACAGTCAAATCCTAGGGGTGATCACTACCAAACCTCCTAAGATCGCAGGGAAATGAATATGAAATGCAAGGGGCACTCGGAGTGTCCACTAGCAACTTAGAAAATAAAATAACTGGATCACTCCGAGTGTTCAAGCCCACTGGTCCCCAAGTTTAATTGACTTGAACGTGTTGAGAGTTATTACGCGGTTAGCGCAGCCTTGGTCGTCCTCACTCTGGGGCCTCCTAAACTGACTTCCGGACTGAACTTATCTTCGTAGCTTGGGTT